>JAKSZP010010711.1:0-144567 GCA_022478985.1 Massospora cicadina | reverse complement strand
ATCCCCCTGGTGTTTCAGGGCACCCCTCTCCCAACTACTCATACCAGGTTGCCCACTGATACCACGCAGTGTTTCATTTTGCAGGCGTCTCTACCCACCTACCACCTGAAATTTCAATGAATAAAATTATTGATGTATTATCAGAATATAGTTCTGAAACATGATACAATTCGTGGTTCCCAATGGAGCCACTTGCCTTGCAGGCCCCCACGCCTAAGTGACTATTCATCTAATATCAACATAAATAGCCTTCTCAAATCCCCATCACACCATTGTTACCTCTGCCCCAGACCATTCTTTTTGGGCTTGACTGGATGGAGGGTGTACCATTTGCCCTACCTGTTTTGAACTGGAACATTTGAAATGGCGCTGCCCCTCCATCTCACAAGCTATGGCATCCACACCTGACTCTATTCACAATGACCCCATAGACAATCCCATAACATTTTTTCTAATGGGGTACTATCCTTCCCCCCTCCCCCCAACGTGGTAGCCACAGCAACCACTGAATCAACAAACCAAAAATTATCCTCAACGAGCCTCTTCTCCTAAACCCACCAATCAGGAGCCATAATGAACTAAAGTAAGCTATAAACCATCCTCCCAGCCAAATGCAACAGATAACCCATATGCAAACAACCAAAAAAAATTCAACCAAAATACCTGGCATTATTTGGTTGAAGTTGATGTATTAGGAAAGCTTGTTTCTGAATCTGAATGGGCTGGGCCCCCTCCATTTGAAATGTACCTTAATACTGATTATTAATCCAATTCTTAAAGCGCCATCATGCGCCTCGTCCTGATGCCACCCCATTTAAAAGTGACCACCAACTAGCTGAAGAGGCAGTTGCCTCCCCCATATGTTGAACAACACGTAAAGCTGTTGCAAAATCATTTGCAGTACTGGATACAGGCCTGCCACCTCTTATCCTACTTAGTACCATGCTTCTAAGAAGAAAAAAGAACGTCTATGATACTATCAGGTGGCAAATTTTAAGGTTCTTAAAAAGTTGTGGCAGCTGAAAAGTTTTGCTCAAAGACCCACATTACCCGCAACAAACTTGCAACTATCACCACCCTACCTAAAGTACGCCTTGAGGCTAAAAAGCACTTGCAGACTATATTTCCACCCTCTTCATTGCACGCATTGAGTTTCAAGTACACCTTTGTTATCTTGACCCTCATTTCCATGATGCGCCCAACCATTGCTATCAGCTTTGTGCTGCTACATGTCTACAACTGATGAGGAATAATAGCCTCCTGATCCCCCTTCAAGCCAGCACTATGGAAGTATAGGGTTTATTTCTGACTTGGTTGATGTGTTTTGTTTGAATTCTATGTCAGTTTGAGAAGATCCATCTGTCTTGTTTTGACTTTAGTTTTATTTTAATTTTATGTTTTAGCTTGTTTGAGCATTGGTAATGTCCATCCCCTGGTTGGCTTGTTTAAGTTAAGATAAAAAAGCAAAATTTAAAAAATTATATCTTCAATATTTATTACCCTATACTAAACTTCTTTTATACATTAGCTCTTATATTAAATAATTAAGAATTGCCTACTTAAATGGTGAAAATATAGTAGTTGAAAGCTACAATAGGTGATAGTTGAATATACCTATTTATTAATCTAGAAAAGACAAACCTTTGAATGTTTTGTAAAGCCTCATCTAATATTATGGTAGCACAAGTGATATGATCGCAGCTCTAATCATCATCTAGCTTTCAATTAGAGCATAAAATAATAATTTGGATTTATTGTTAGGTTTTTGCTGGGTATTAAGTCTTAAAAAACTTTTATGATTTTCAATGCATATGATTTATATATTTAAAAAAATTAAAAAAAATCACAGTACTAGGTGTTCTAAACCAAAGTTTAAAAGACCAAAAGTGTTAAAATTTTCTCTGCCATTTTTTAATTAGTAATAATTACCTATTCTTATCTGCATTTAGTTAATCAGCAAACTTTATTCTTTGAATATTGTTAAAAAAGTAAACACTTACAAAACATCCATATATAGTTTTAAATACCACATTAGATGGTAATTATTATTAGGTTTAATCCTCAATGAATGGTGTTTGTATCTCAATGTCTTATACCTATATATGATAACAAATGTATAGTATTTGCTCTAAAAGCCATAGAAAAAACCAGTTATAATTAAGCAGAGATTTAAGAAACATAGAGCAGCAGTGGCTAGATAAAAGCTTAACAAGATGAAATCTTAGGCTTTGTTCTCATTTCTAAAAATACAGTCATTTACAAATTATTTGGTATATTTTATTATTAATATTTGTAAAAACCAGAGATATTAGGTTATAAAGTTAGATAGGTATATTTATTAATTTTACTAAAAAATTGAGAAAATATCAACATTGAATAAATAACTTAAAAGTGCTAATACATTTTACTGAGAATGTAAGTCAGTTAAAGGTATAGTAAAATATTAGTTAACTCTTTCCACTGGGCGTAACTTTTCAAGCAAATTAAACAAAAACAAGAAAGTAAATTTCAATTGTCCATCATAGATTTGTTATGATGTCCTCAGATTCTTTGCCAGCTGCTCCAGTGTGGTGCAGCAGTTAAACTCCCCCCGCCATTTTCTGTTCAGCAGAAAAAAGCACTCAGACTGGCTCACCCAGTCATAATAAACCCATGGGACAATTTGTTCCTCCCAAGGATCTCGATGCCTACCTAGCTCAATCCCAAGTGGTACCTCACTGCCCCCTGGTGCTCCCCTGGAGCAACACGCACTATGGCCTAAGGGTCAACTATGGGGAACTCTTCCCATACCATGACTAAGCCATTATCAAAAGGGCACAGGTGGTGATGCCCCCGCTGGATTCATAATTTCCGCCCCTATAAGGGTATCTTGACCACAGCATTACCTATGAAGCTGATGCTGCCACTGTGGAAACTGTGCCCCTGGTATTCCTGGGTACCCTTCTTCCCAAAATTTGGACCTGGCTCCCAGTGGACACCATTTTGGTGGTCCAGTTTTCTGGTTAGCCCACCCATCTCCCCCCTGCGGTGCTCCATCAGGAGCTGCTGGAAGGTTTGGAAGTCTATGGCTCCAACCCCCATCTTACATTATGTGGTCCCAAACTGGGGTCACACGCCTTTTTGGGCCTTTGGCGTATGCCATGATCAACCCTGAATTTAGTAAAATCACTGTGTTGATTCCCCCTCACGCCGTTATTCCTTCAGCGCATGACCATCTGTTTTGAGCCCGCATCAAGGGCGGATGGATGATCTATCCATTCTGTTTCAAGTTGGACCACTCAAAACACAAGTGCCCCTCCTTAGCCACTTCTGACAGATTGGACAACTCATCCGTTGACCTCCAATCTGCAGCCCACCCCATACAAGTTCTGGCATGGGGCACAACACTACCTCCCCCTCCCCCAAAGCCTTAGGCTGCAGCTGCACCTGCAGCCACCAATCACCATCCTCCTCACCTCAGTGCCATATATGATTCCTCCAATCAAGCACCAGCTTAGACCCCAGTTCAATTCCATGCTTACTCCAATGAATCAACCAAACCTCAACCATACGCCAATTCCCAATTCAACAAGAACCCATGGGAGTTATTGGCTGAAATTGACGAATCAAGTAAGCTCCTTGAAGAACCATCTCTGCCATTTGAGTTTTATCATTAATGCACATTGGGACGCCAAATACCCCCTCATCTATATATCCCACAGCCAAATGCCAAATTATTTTGCGGTGACCACCAGCTTGCAGTTGAAGCAGCTGCAACATCAGATTGTCATCCCCTCCTCAAAGCTGTCGCCAAATCAGTGGTGATTCTCAAGGAGGTATTCCCCTCTTGTTATCCCCTCAACCCTCACCCCAAAAAGTAAAATAACAGTGAATCAGTTACACAAAAATGTCAATGACTCTATCTGGAACATGGTAACTGTAGCATGGAATCCTAAAGATAATATCACCCAAACCAATATCACCACGTTGGTTAAACTCCCAGACACCTGCATTAAATCCAAAAAAGCTTTAGCCAAATATATCTGTGCCATTTTCCTATATTCCAATTTCCAGAAAATACCATTCATTGATGATATTGAACCACGCTCCACCGATGCTTCAAAAGCCTTGTTGTATGCCTTGACACATACCCTACTCTGGGAGGAGGAAATTGCCACTGAAGATAAGCCCCCTGAATTCCCCCCTTTTACCATGGAGGGATAAGCGGTTTCTGCTGCTCACCTGGTTATTTGTTTTCATTCATATTGTTTCATTCAATCCACTCATTGGGCGTTCTTCTTGAATCAATTAAGTTACATTAGCTTATAGTTTTAATTTAAGTTAAATAATGTCCATTCCCTGGTTAGCTTACCTTGAATAAATTGAGGATATTAGAATTTAGTTACGTTTATTTCACTTTGTTTAGATATAGTTGTATCATTCATATAGGTATATATATCTAAAGATGGTAATTTAGATTACTGTAGTTATATAGTATTGCATATTGAAAGTAAGCAACAAGTATTGGTAAGAAGCTTTTCTTTCCAATTACTATCACTTTTAGTAATATGATTCGATTCAAACAGTACAATTTGATAATAAACACCAGGTGAGATGAGCACAATTAATAAAGTAAAGAATTGGGCAAACGCGGTAAAAGGCAGAGGACCCAGACCTGCACCACCCAAAGGTACCAAGTGCACAGGTACAAATGAAAATCTTAGCAAAAATAAAAAACCCGAGGTGGCGCCCTCCATGGGTTCCATTAATTTTTTGGTAAAATACCGCAGCTATATGGAAGTATCCCAACTGCAACTACTGTCATTGGCGGAACATGGGATACAAGTTTTCCTTGGTGTAGAAACAATGTCAATGTGGGAAAAGTTCAGTGAAACCCAACATGAATTTTTCCCACATGTGGTGTACTTAACAACCCATACTATCCGCAGAGGTTGAGTAGATCTTAGGTTCAAAACTGTGGAGGAAGCAAATGAAGCAGTGAAGGTCAGAGTGGTACTTGACCTTCCCAACGGACAGCAATTGGTCCCAACCAAATGTACCCATTGGACTGAATCCAAAGACATTTTCATAATTTCGATTATCTTCTGACCACACTGGTGCGCAAAGTAGTCAAAGACATCTCTGAGAAGGCTTGAAAGCCTATGGTGAAGTCAAAAAATTCAATATGCAAAGATTCCAGCTGATGCTGACCCTTAGAACGGGGAAGGCAATAGCTATTATTTCATCAAACCAGGATGTTTTAGAAGATATTACAAAATCCCCCAAATTGCATCCTTCACCGTTGATGGGGAAAATCCCAGATGTTCCATACAACAGTGGAAAGTGCACCCCCATATGCAACCACTGACAGGCTTTTGGGCACAAGATTCACACTTGCCCTATAAAAGAAGGCCTGAAAGAAATGGAATTCTGTGAGGAGGAAATGGGCGAAGATGACTCAGAATACGCCAAAATCACGGATATTACACAAGCCTTCAACTGGGGAGAACACGGGCAATATAAAATAATTGACCCTATTTCCCCAAAAGGATGAAAAATGGCCAAACAAGCTCGCAAACTGGCTGCGGCCAAGGCAAAGGCCTTGGTGGAATCAACCATATTGCCAGAGCAGATCCAGGAAGACATGGAGGAATTTGAGTCCATGAACCAATCAGATCCCGCGGAAAACCATACACCCAATCTGACCAGTTTGAATTCAGTGGAACCCAATTCAGAAATGAATGCAGCAAAATTGGGGTTCAGTGCACCCCCAGAAACTGCAGAATTTAACCCAATCAGGAAGGAAAATCAACAATGGAATGCGCAAGAAAATAATGTGGCCAAATAAGAATCCACAAGTGCACCAAAATAACATATCAAAACCAAGAAAAGCCAAGAGAGGAGCAAAAATTGCGGCGATGAAAGGGGCAGAATACACACAAACTCCTACTCATGGTTATGCTCTCCGCAGCAGAGGTGCATTGGAGAGTAATGTGAGCGAGGGGTTAGGGCTGGGTGGCCCTGCTAACCACTCCTGAGGCGCGTCAGGCGTCTCAGTAGAGATATGGACGCTGACCATAGTGGGACTCAAGGCCTTAACGTCCTGAGCCAAGAAGTTGAGTCTCCTATGAAGCCCACCTGTGGATATCCTGGTGGTGCAGGAAACACACTGTCCACAGGGAGAGGAGGAGGCATGGGAAAAATGCTCTTCCCAACACTATCATTTTGGTCGCTCCACTGTGGGGTGATAGTATGCGCGAACCAAAACTTCAAATTTATTATTAAAAATTCATTCCTGGATGGCCGCGTACTCACTGTAACCTTCTCATGGCACACTAAAGTGCACACAATAGCCAGTGTGTACACCCCAAACGGTGCACACAACGATGAGAATTACTCACAGCCCTAACAAAACTAAATCTACCAGCAATTACTTTCATAATGGGAAACATGAACTGCTAGATTAACCCAGAGATGGACCAATGGCCATACTCAACGGAGATACCACAAGGGCAAGTGGAACTCTGAGTATTAAAGGCCACCCTGGGACTATAAGATCTATGGCCAAAAAGGCAACCCCTGCTATAAAACATGACACGCCCATATAGTATACAATGGTACACTTGTCTCTATGTTGAGAATAGACCTAATACTCGCACTAATAATTTTTTATCACTAAATTTAAAAATTTAAAACTACAAAAATAAAATTCTCCGACCATCAGCTTGTTTTGGTATCTTACAAACTGGCGGAACCAAGTACCCAAGCACCCAGATGGTGCAGAATACGCCCAGAACGTTTACTGACTTGAAATTTCAATCGTGGATGGAGGAAATATTCTTAACCCAGAATTTCAAACACCTTTTTGCTCAGACCCATTAACCACCGAAAAAATTGCAAAAAAACATCAACCCAACAATTTAAACATAAATCGTCTAGAAGACACAGGGCAGTTTCAGCCATTATCAAACACACCTTGGCTGAAATTGACCATCTAGAAAACAACATACCAAGAATGGGATACAGCCCTGGATGGGGTCTCAAATGGGCGGAGGTTTCTGCTCAGCTAAACACCCTGATCTGCAAACACCAACACTAATTTGGAGTTCATTATAAAGGAAAAAAATAAAAGTTGGAGAAACTTGCTTGAGCTACTTTTTCCGCCGATCCCATGCCCAGAAAAATATGGTAGCTTGTACACAGGTCCATCGACTGGACAAATCCATAGCAGAAACACCCAAAGAAGTATCGGCCAGAGTGCACAGGTTTTATATGAAATTGTATAAATCTCATCTGGTAGAACCAGAAAAAATCGAAAGATTCCTTAGAAGCACACATATTGACACCAGGGTCCAAAATAACAATTTAATTAACCTAATATTGTGTGAGAAATTATGGGAAGTAGTATGCGGTGCACCAAGAGGGAAATGCCTTGGACCTTATGAGATTCCCTACAAATTTTATATAAAATTTTTTTTAACATCTTTAACATTCTTCTAGCTTCAATGAACAAGTGTATTATGGAAACATGCCTCCTACCTGGAGGCAAAGAAGCCTTCACAGTCACTTTATTCAAGAAAGGAGACAGATTATATCTATCCAACTGGCGCCCAATTTCCCTAACCAACACAGATACAAAAATTTTCCTGAAAATTATGGCTAAATGAAAAGGAGAAATTGCAACTGATGCGATATCCCCATCACAATATGGATTTGTTCCAATAAGATCCATATTGAATAACATCCACACAGTTGCAAATGTCTGCCAGTCCAAAACCTCTGGAGCACTTGTCTTTTTAGACCAACAAAAGGCATATGACAGGGTGAACTGGACCTATCAGGGCCTGCCTTCAAAAATTCAAGCTTCAAAATAGATATATAAACTGAGTAATGTTGTTTACAGAGTCTGCAACCATGGCTGTGCGGGGAGCAGGCTTCTTAACCAACCCATTATCCCACAGAGAGGACTAAACAAGGAGTCCCCTTAGGCCCTCTACTCTACAAATTTAGCCTAGACCCCCTAATCTGAAATACTATACATAGCTCAAGGGAATCAACGTCAAGGGCCAATCACCAGTCAAAATGATGCCTTCGCTGATGATTGTGTGGTTGGCCTATCCAACAATCAGGACGCTTACAGAACTGAGAAGATAATACAAGGCTATTCAATTATAAGTAACGCATCACTTAACACTTAGAAAACTGAAATTATACTCCTGGGGAAGTATCAGACCCATTGGATGCCATCTACACAGAGCCAACAAACTAATACAACATCAAGGCTCCTGACCAGACATAGGAGGCGAAAATTAGCAATAACCTCACTGAAACTTCCTTTCATCACTAAGCCAACAGCTGGCCCTGTTCGTCACTTGGGAATATGGTTGGAAGCAGGAGGTTACGCCAACTCAATGATGGAAAATCAATTATTAGAAAAAATAACAAAACGCATTGCCTCCTTACATGGACACCAAACAGGTCTAACAGGAAGGGTCACGGTAGCCAACTCTATGATTCTATCAATCATATGGTTCATGGCCCATGCAATCGCTTTCTCACCTTCCTTCTTCAACACAATCCACGCCCTATTACAAGGATGGATATGGTCCAACCACAACCCCCTTGTACGCCTTGAAGCCCTATTTGGCTCTAGAAGGAATGGAGGTATGAGGCTTACTAATTACGCAGAGCAAGCAACCCAAATACTGGGATCCTGGATAGCTCATGTGACTAGCTCAGATCTTCCAGATACATATAGGGCCAGAACAGCAAGATTTAACTTCACACGTGCACTCCAATTACAAAACCCAGATAATCCAAACACATTAATCAAATATCTGGAATCCCACCCCACAGCTGCAGGACCACACGGCACTCCTGCACATTTCAAATGAATACTCCTAGCCATGAGAAGAGCGACATGGCGGATTCACATAAGTGGTCAACCCAGTCACCGAGGATGCCCAAGGCTAACTCACAGACAGGAGATCAATGATCAAATAGTCACAGACAATATAATAAGCAAAAGCCCAAGTACCATAGCCAGGATAGATTACCTGGACCATATGGACATACCCTACAACCTGGAGACTCAAATAAGAGTATGGAGATACACACATCATCCTCTACTCCAACCCAGGATATGAGCACATGTATGGAGGTGCATGAGGAGAGTATACTAAACATATGAACGGTCAAATGCCACTCACACCTCATGTTCAATATGTGATCAGTATGGAAGCCTAGACCACCGTTTAGAACTATGCCCAACGTCAGTGGCTGTATGAAAAGAGGCCATGTGCCTATTCCGCCAAGAAAACGGACATCCATTCAGCCTAGCAAGGGACATGTTCGCTATAAACATGGACTCTCCTATCCACCCATCTCTCAGGGCGTAAAATGTAACAATAACACTATGGACAATACATATATTGGTACTGAAATCGTTCACAAGCAGCGCCAACAATCGAAGAAGTCATTCATTGCTTCCACAGCCATATATTGGAACATTTCCAAGCATGGCTGTTTGGACATATGACCCCCATAACAGAAGGACAATCAACACATGGTTCCCCATATAGTTCCTTAAAGTTGATCCTTTCCTTCACACATGCTGCATCCAAGAATAAGCCAGCATAGCTCCCCTTCCCTACCGTCCTAATCTTGGTGCTCCTGGAGACAACAAGAGGGCCTTTAACCCTCTGGTGTGTTTTTAGCTGTCGAATTTCATAGGTTTCTCATTATATTGGAAGTGCTTGTCCCCTGGTGGCCTTCCCCAAATAAATAAAAATAAAAATGAGCTGAAATGGTCAAATGAGCAAAACGGCGCTGAAACATAAATAAACCAAACCAAAAAAGGCTGTTTGTAGTGAACTGTTACATGACCATGGCAAAGGGACTAGGGTTCAGGGGCCGTTTTTTCAGCATCATCGCTGTTGGGCAAAGTGAAGTCCTAGGCAAAAATCAAGGGAATGGCGGAATCAGCAGTGTGAGGCTAAATAATCCAGAGGAGGGCTAGGCCAGTCACCATGTGCCACTGCATAGGAAGTGATGTAGATGCAAGATCCTGTTCATCCTGGAGGCGTGCTTTGGGCAGCTTGATAAAGGTGGTGATGTTGGTGCGGGTGATTTTGTCTTTGGGGTGCTTTGTCACTGCCACAAATTTCAGGAAGGATTCATGGGCGTTATCAGGTAACTGAATAAAGTCCCACTTACATGATATGGCAAGGATATCTAGTACAACATGGGGGAACATTAGCGGCAAGAGATATCACTGAATTGGTAACAACTTAGCTTGGAGGGCGGAAGTCAGGCGAGGAAGCTGCTTTGACAGCAAGCTGATGATTGGAGCGGAACAGTGCTACATCTGTGGAGGGATATAATGCTTACAGGGGAACTGGGTGTTATGATATTTTTTAAAAAGCGTTCTAGGGTGAACGCAGTTGTAATAATGAATTTTCCTGACTCATAAACCTCTTCCAATAAATCAGGGGTTCTGAATATAATTTATTGGGACTTCAGCAAAAGTTTGGGGTTTGGCTAAAGAATGGGAGGAAGTGCATTGTTGAACATTTGTCCAAGCCACTTCCTGATTGGCTGAGATTGGTGTGGGTGTGGTTTAAGGAGAAGATAATTGGCTGCTATGGGAATCATGGCAGCAACAAGGTTTGAAAGAGGAGGAGGCAGGATATAAAACCACACTTAAAATGCTGCAGGGGGACTGGTGTGAAAATTATGTGCCGGTGATAGTGGGTTCAGATCAGGTGGAAGAGTCTAAGGTCGTGCATTTGCATTCTAATTGATCTAACTTGAAACCGGACAGACAGATTGTGAGGCGTCCTTGACATGGATCAGAACGGATGGTCAGAGGCAGAAAGGAGAATAGAACGCAGGTTCAGCTGTGACACTTTGTTAAAATGAGGGTAATGTAGAAAATTTCTGAGACCTTGCAAGACGTGTGGCCTCATTAGTGACCACAAACTGAAGGATGGGTCAGAGCTTTAGGCGGCCAAACCAACCATCAGGTCCTGATGGAGCACGGCTGATGGAGGTGAGAAGGCAACCCTGCCAATTAAACCACCATATATGTGTCTGCGGGAAGCTTGGTTTGAGTGGTTTGGGAGAGGGGTGCTCTGTAACACCAGGGCATAATTGCCACAGAGTGGCATCAGCTTCACATGTAAATCTAAGGATGGAATACTACTTGCAGGGATGGAAGTTGATGAATACTGCAGGTTTATTTCTCTGGGCTAGTTTGATGATTTGTGCATTGCCATATGGCAATACCTTCCCATATTTGACCCTAAGACTGATTTGCAGGCTGCTCTGAGGAAGAATCAGGGGTCTTCAAGACATTAACTGAGTATGAGCGAGGTGAACGTCAAGGTCCTTATTAGTAATGAACTGGCCCAGGGATTTTGGAGTACTGGATGGTCAAGTCCAAGCACATTTTCCTGCTGGATAGAAAATTTTAGGGCGTGTTGCATCGCTGCACTTCCCATGAGCAGCCAGTGTATGATCTTAGGCCACTGGGGGAAGTGGTAGGCGAGGGGCAAAGTTGGAGTTTATTCACTATACTTTATTGAAATATCACTTGGAAAGTTATGCCAAGCATAAAGAAAGATATCTTAAGTTATTAACATATGCTATGTTTTACTAATAGTTTCTGAAACATACAAAAAAACTATATATTAGAAATTTTTATAAGGAATTAAATATGCTCACTCTTTGGTTATTCTAAAATTAAAATTTTGCATTTATAAAAGCTTAAGCTTATTACGCTTAGTTAAAAGACATTTTTGGACTTGAAAATCTAAGGGAAACTGGGCTATGAGCGCAAAATTTCGAACACTATAACTGCAGGCGCAGACTCTAAGGCGATGCTCTTACTTTCTAGGTTAATTCAGGAGAATTGCAGGAGGGGGTTTGGATTCCTTGAAATTCTAAAAGTGGGTGTGAGATGCCCCCATTATTGTTTGGGCTATTAGACTTGTTGGTATTTTTGCCCATATTCCGACCCATCTAGATTACCAAGAATTGCTAGGAGATAAATCTCTAATGTGAGGTAATTGGATATCTATTGACCCTGATTTTGGGGTAACCATTTCTGGAGGAGTTTAGGTTATTCTCCTGGTAAGATCCATTGGAGATAGACCTAGACAATTGCTTATGATTTTATTGGGCAGAGTTTCTGACAAGATAGGGGTATCTGATAGTTGATTAGCTATTAGGTGTACTGATTGGGATTGTCAGGTTTCATAACCAACCAATTGGGAATTTAAGGAGTAAGTTGTGAGGTGAGTGATGCCATCTGCAACCAGTGAATCGACCAGTTGGTTTACAACTTGCCTTAATGGGTAATAAGTCCCATTACCTAAGCTGGTCACTAGCCAAAATGGTTGGTTCACTTGGATCAAGGAAAACGTTAGGGACACGTTTTCTGACTCTTTCCATTTTGAGTCTCAAGGATATTCAACAATGAAATCCTAGCCAGGTTGGAGAAGACCATTGCTGTTGAGACAATAATGGATGATCCAATGGAAATGGCTGCTGTTTCTTAAATGAATTTTTAACTGAGGGTTGAGCGCAAAATCACCACTATAAATTCCTTAGATTCCACCAATAAAGATATACAGTATACAGTTACTACCAAAACACTAAACACCAGATGACTTTTAATGGAGTATTACTTTGTAAACTTTTTTCAGCATCCATTTTCTATTCTTTCTATGGTATATTATTACTGTGTGCAATAATTAGGAGACTCTTTAGGATAAAGAGTAAGGATATGAGCGGGGATCCAAAGAAATGGAATCACATTAGGGAATGCTGCTGACTGTGTGTCAAGCCAGAGATATTATAAACAGGAATCTAAGAGAAAATAAAGTTAAGCTGTACGAGGGAATGAATCTCTTTTTTAAGACATCATGAGTTTTTTGAGAGGAAATACTGGCCAATTGTTGGGCTGAGATCTAATAATTCCATTCAACTATGGTTAATAGTTGTCATACTATTATCAAATGATTATATTAACTTTTATACAACGCAGAGAATTGCACAAAACCTCAACCTGTGCAATTAATAAGTTTATAGGAGTTATTGGTCAAAAATAAACAAGATCCTATAGATTTTTACAACTCCTATCAGGAAAAAAATAAGATTGTAAAGTAGTCTCTTCCTCAAATGGGGCTATTAGGTGGGCCATTTCATACTCACAAAATTTTATTAGCATAAAACTATTTTTTTAATTAAAATAAAATTGAAATTAAGTTAATGATGTGATTTTTTATGGGAAATAGTAAGTAAGATAACCTAAACCCCCATTATAATCAGAGTGCTGGGTTTCAGGGCTATGATTGTGGAGAGGTGGGCTTAGAGATACTATAAAGTCCAAAATTGGAGCAATCACTTTTCCTGAGGACTAAAATTGGGTTGTAAAAAGTATAAATGATAAGTTACATAAAAAATAAGATAACTTTAATAATTTTAAAAAAAGTTTATTAATTAGTCTGAAATTGGATTCTGATTCAATGACAAATACTTAGCCGCCTTTTTATGATATTTAACTTTAATCTTCTAAAGCGTATTTGGATTTGCTTAGTATATGATTTTTACTTGGCGGTACCCTAGGCTTTAAATTCCTTTCTAACCAAAATTTGTCAGGAAAACAGAAAGTTGGAATCTAATGGGCCTGCCAGCCCGAGTGCTGAAGCACCCAAACGGCAACCAGAATGCCAGATGCACTGCTACTGGTACAACGGTTATGGAAGTGGGAAGGAATTCTGCAAAAATTGCATATGAGCCATAATCGCGCATAGACATCTAGTGAAATACCAGAAGAACATGGACATAAACCTTGAGGGGTGTGGGAATGCTGGCGAAAAAGGTGGGTTGTTTTTCAGCGTAAAAAACTACAGTAGGGGAAAGGATTTTTAATGGAAAAAATAAGGAAGAAAATTGACCAACAATTTTCTCATGCAAGGCAACTGATTAAATAGTGTTTGATTGTGGTGAGTCCAAGCAGGGATCAGGTCCCTCAAATCCACCTAACCAAGTAAATTTTCTGGGAAATAGGGCAGATAATCTCAATTGGAACCAACATCAAAGGATTCAGCAGCAGGCCAATTCACCTTCAGTTCAACCTCAAAAGCCTGAAAAGAGACTCAACTGCATTTCCATTGATTAGCGTGATGGCGTTTGGCCTGATGAGCAATGGGAAATCCCTCAGAGGCTCTTACATAGGAGCGGTCCCAATTGGTTGAAAATGAGTTCAGGATTCCCAACCTGCCCATGCCCAGTTGCTGGGCTATTTGTTCAGTCAAATGAGTTCCATTGGCCAAAACTTCCAATTTTCTGGATTGGGGTTTCAAACTGTCAGTGATGGTTTCCAAAAATACCATCTGCACTTTGGGGATCATCCCTGGAAATTTTGGGAGGGGGTTGGCGTTGATGATCATATTGGAGACTGAGTCAAAACCATCCATGATTTTGGCTAATAATTCAACATTTGTCTCTTTTTTGGCATGTATTTTACAATCATCCAGATTTGATCCATTATGTCTTGAATTCTTTAACATTTATTCGGTGATCTTGGCAAGATTTCCTTAATAAGGCTGACCAGTTCAACCAAGGTGAGCGAGGGTACTGGGGGAGGAATCCAAAGAGGGAGGGCTGTTACTCAGCGCTCATCTATCACGTGGGCAAGGTCGCCCTATGAGATGAGGGGTACAGCCGCCCTCTTCATCCCTTTTTTATTTGGAAATGGAAAGAGTTCCAGATCAATGCACAGGGAATGTTCCCCTGGACTTACAGTATTCTCCTAGTTGAGACCTCTGTTAAAAGGGATTTTATGACTATAGTATCACTTTTATATAAGTTTACAAAATCAGCAAAGAGCTGTATAATTCTCTGCACATTCTGCTCTGTTAATACAAAAAATAAATGAGTTGGGATTAGAGTTGGGTTTAGGGATGGGAAGTCAAGGTAAAGAGGAGCCACATTAACCCAACTTTCACCCTAAAAAAGCTTAAATCACCTAATGAGCCAATGGATGCATCTTAGGGTTGGTGCCACACTTACTCAATAAAGATGCAGTGCCCTATCTAGGTTAAAAGCTGTATCTTGGGACCTTATTTTTTCTTCTTATTAAGAATAGAGAACACAATCCCATAGAGGCCTTGCTAGAGCACAAATCTTTCGTGAGGAAGGAGTTCAATGGCGGCGATGGTGACAGTCTTAAATAGGATGATGATGGATATTATAATTTTTTAATTAATTTTAGCAAGTAAATCTTGACAGTTGGCACCATCTTAAAGGAAGCAGCTGTTCTTTTAAAATGGAAATCCTTTCAAGACACCCAATACTGCACTCTGCGTTATTCATGCTGTGCATCTAGGATCTTAATTTTTCAAATTTGGGTGCTCCTTTAACCAGATAAGCCCAATCTCTACCAGTTTCTAGCCTATGAAAGGAGAGAATAAGGACGCATGGAAGGAGGTTCAGCTATGTATCTTTCTTTCACTTCAATACCTAAATTGAAGCCAAATTCAGATTTTTAAATTATACAAAACATGACCACTCGTTTGAGCCAAAGCTTACCAATGTCAATGCAATTGACATCTGCTGCCCTGGCCTGGTGTGGTGGTGCGCCACCATCTGGCATCTTTCAGCCACAGTCAAATTGCGCCTAGGCTGGCTCTGCTAGCCCTCCCAACGCTTTTGGGCGAAATGTCCACCTCAGGCTTGGCCCACCACCTTGAAAGCTCTCAGGTGGTGCTCCAGAGTCCTTTGGTGCTCCCACAGAGCAATTTGCATTTTTCCTCCAGGTTAAATATGGAAATCTCTTCCCATATGCAAGTGTGGCCATCATCGAGATGACCATGGCAGTTTTCAAACCTACCAGAAATAATAAATTACACCCATTTAAGGGGTACTTCAACCTCAGCTTCCGCTCTAAAGCTGATGCAGTGGCAGCAGCCAAGCTGCAATTAGTTTATAAAAAAATTCCTTTGCCCACTGTTTGCACCCAGCTCCCAGATGAGGCCACTTTGGTGGTCCTGTTCGCTGAGTTACCCTCCTTCTTTTCCCCTGAATGCCTCCACCATGAGCTCATGGAGGGTTTATCTGTTTATGGTGCAGACCCCATGTTGTAGTTCATGGTGCCCCATGGGGTGGATCATTTGGCAGGCCCTCATGCCTTTGCAACAATCCGCCCATTTCATCTTGAGACCCATCTAATGATTCCCCTTGCACCGTGATCAGGCCACCCCTAATCATCCTTTTTGGGCATGTGTCAAAAATGGCCATGCCTTCTGCCCTTGTGTTTCAAGCTTGATCACTTGAAGTGCAAGTGCCCTATGGCTTCTGCTTCTGCCGCTTCCGCTGCTCCACCCTCCAGAGCCACCCCAGCGGCTGCCTCGCTCCAATTTTTTGAATGGGGCGTGATCCTCCTGCCCCCAACCTCAACAAATTCTGACATGGCTTCCAAAACTGCAGCCAATCATAATTTTAAAAAATTTAAATTTTTGGCTGATTTATAACGCCCTGATCCAATGGCTGAAACAGTTTCAGCTGAGCTGCCATGGTCAACAGCTTATGGCCAATCAGGTGCTTCCACCCTGCCAACTATGGTGGCTGGGCCAGCACTAGACAATTTAAATTTATTTGAAGCGCACAAATGGATGGATGGTTTAGATCAGGCTTATAATGTTAAGCCTGATTTTGCTTTTATGAAATTCTTTGTCAAGCCTCCCAAATTGTGCCCCCACAATTTTCGTCCTAAAACGGGTTTTTAATTTATAAAAATATAAATAAAATCGCAGTTCAAGCCGCTGTTGCTCCTGCCAACACCCTACTACACCAGAAAATCCATGGGGCGTTAGAACTTCTGGTTGAGGATATTCCTATCCCCAATTTCCCCAATGATTTTGAGGAAGATGCATATATAAGATTGAGGAGCTCACTTTTGGTGCGAGCTGCGCTGCATTGACGCGGCAAAAACCTCTTTTTTGACCCCAACTATCCCCAAACCTGCCAGCGCATCAAGTCTTTCACTTGTGTTTCAGCTCTCATCACTTTCGCTGAGCATCAACTTGCTCAATATGTTGAGGTGATGGATACCGCTGGCCTCATAAACAAAGAAAACCTGCAGCTATACCTCCTCATGCCCCATGTCATTGATTTCCCTACCCCTATGATGCCTGCCATGGTCCACCAGCTAAAGCGGGCACCATGAAAAAGTTTCCTCAAAGCTTCCTCGCCTTCTAATAAGGCTGTCTAGGCTGATAACCTAGGGACTATGTTGGATTTTTTAATATATGATAATCCCTTTGTTTGGCCCATTTGCGAAAAAAATGCGTGGCAACTCCCCCTATGGGTTGGGCACCACTAGTGCTAAAGAAAGGACGCATGTAAGGAGAGATTGATTTTCCAGTGTAGGCCATTCTAGGTGATAAGTATAACAGTCTAGGCGTTGCCTGACCACCACATAGCTTAAACTTCCTCATTGCTTAGACCAGTGCTGAAGGGGTTGTTTATGATTGCAGTTCTTTCAAAAATGCCATTTTGGTAAATCATATTCCTTGAAGTCCAATATTACTAAATCTTCAATGCAGAAGTAAATTCTTATAAATGGCGCTCTAGCAAACCAGATGCTGAGATATCAGATGGGGTGGACAATCTTCATGGAAATGGTGATCTGCAAATTATATTATAACAGATATATTAATTTCTAGAAAAGGTCATAGAGAAACTAAAGACTCAAAATGGCATTATGACCAACCAAATGCTGCCACTTCAAATTTAGCTGGGCATGTCTCTTGCAAAAGGTGATCTGGAAAATCAGACTTCACTTAAGTTTTATTTAAATTAAAATTTATCAATAAGGTTGTTAACAAAGGAGAGGGCTTTAAAACATCTTTTAAACAAAATAACAAATGCATTTAAGTTTTTGAAAACTTCGATGGTACACGTTCCATGTTCTGTAATGGGTCTAGATAAGAAAATTGAGGGTCTAGATCCTCAATGTATCGCTTATATCAAAATATTTTTGTGGACTTTGTGCTAGAACAAGACCCACTTTTCCCCAGCGGTTAGAATATAAACCTAAAGTGGCCAAGTTGTACAAAGTAGCTTCATATTATATAATTATAGTTAAATTTAATAAATTTCAATTAGAATTTATAAATTATAATTTTTATATTTAAAAATAATAGTGGAACAAATCATGGACAGCACTTCAGACTTTGACAAGGCCATTGCGTCCTTATATGCATTTCAAAAGAGTAGTCACCCTTACTTATCACAATTATAAGCCTCAATATAGCTCAAATTATCTAGTCAAGAGTTTTCCAGATACACAGATCAGGGACATTATCATACCAGGTTTATACTGCTTGTGGGCACTTACTTAGGTTATTTGAAAACTTCTTTGTGGAAGCTTCATAGACCCGTCCATCACATTAGACGAAGCTCATTTAACATAACATCTCTGTTTCTAAAATGGTAGATAAGACTTCAAACAATACTTTATTTAATGGTATGTACACCCAACCACGCTTTTGATAAGCATCTTCTCCCTCCTGTTCCTCTTAAGAGAAACAACCTATTTCTTCCCCTCTCACGGCATGTTTAATAATACTCCCAATTTGGGCAAACCTTACCACTTTTCTTGACAGGCAATACTCCCAGGGTGCTAAGTACACTGCACGCAACCTTCTCCTAGATAAAACTTCATTAACAGCTGACTGCTGACTCAGGAGGAACTGCCCCTGTGTTGCTCCATATTGCTTAAGTAGTGGCTTTTTACAGAGAACTCTTTCTGACTAGTTTTTTGAGCTGTTAAAAACCCAGTCATATATTCCTCCTACCCTGACACCTGTCTCCACTTGGTCAAGAGAATAGCTACTTCCAATGGCTCCTAAGACACGGCTTGGTCTGTCCTCCTGACCCTCATGCAGAGGAAGTTTCACGGCCACCAAGCCAAGTATGCACCTATTTTCAGCCCCACATAGGGGTCCTCAAAAGGATCACCCCGCGGCTCTGAAAATAAGGAGACCCCTCTCAAGCGCCCATGAAGGGACCCTCAGTCTTAACTACAACTTCCAAATAAACCCCGCATGTGTTGGCTCTAATATATAAAAAAAGTCTCATACTATTCTCATGTTTCATTATATTACAATTTGTGGGAGATAAATGGAGGTGTGAGGACAAACTCAAGGTTTTGGTTGACACAGGAGCAGAGGACAACTTAATAGATGTTGGGTCAGCGCAAATACTGAGGCTGAAGAAGGAATGAAAGGGAAACATTAAAATCGCCAGCACCTCCAGATCATTAGATTATTGGGAAGTCAAGCCCCAGTGATGCTACGGCAGGGGTCCTCACAAATTCCAAAAAGCATTTAATGCTATCACAAACTGGCCTCCCCTCATAATCCTGGGTATGCGCTGGTGGCACAATTAAACCCTTTAGTTTAGCTAGAGGAGTGCTTAGTCATTATGCAACTTAAATATCAGCCTCTGGCATTACTAGATTTCTTCACCACAGTTGGAGGGAAGTACAGGGTGAATTCTGTGCCTGGAAGGAACCTGTGATGGATATCATAGAAGAGTTCAAAACATACGCTTACCTGTTTCAGAACAACGCTCACTCAGCTTCCTCAAAAAGCCTATCCCCTTTACGTTCAAGTTAAAAACAACGCAAAATCCAAAAAGTTTGCCACATCTATACCTTGGCCCCAAAGATAAAAGCGTCGCTGAAAAGCGTATTTTTTAAGATGCTGGAACACGATTTTATTGTACCCTCTGAGTTTTCCATGGTGTTGCCCTTAATTCTGGTTTCCAAAATAAGTGGCAATCTCAAACTGTGTTTAATATTACAACTGGGAGAGCTCAATAGCTGAGTGTCTTGATTTGATACAAGTAGTAATCCTAAATTACTACGTCTGAACTCGCATCAACAAGAGACTCTTTGACTAGTATGAAAAGAACTTACCCTCAAATCACAAATATGAGATTTGATCAGGAACCACAATGCGTATGAGAATCAATGGAGACGCCTTCAGGAATCCTTCCCCACTTCCCAAACCTAGAGAGGTGCAACCCCACCACCGCAGTCAAAGAATGATTCAGATTAATGATGGTGCCAACCTAGCGGTTAATCCCATAGGTTTTGAAAGATCCTGATTGTACCATCCATGAAGGTCCCCGAAGCACTAAGTTCCCATGCTCTCTATAAATGACGTCTTTTATTTTATTAAATTAGTCTATATTCGCCCTATATTTTCGTTTTTGACCTAGCCACTATTTTACAGATCATGCCCAATTTCAAACTTTGGTGTCAGTCAAGTGAACTGTTACGCTAAAAAAGTGGTGCTCATCACAGGGGCTCTGAGATGTCCTAGTGAAAATGTCCATCGCGAACAATGAGAATATCAAGAAAATATATTTGCTGATTGGTCAAAAAGCATCACTCAATGGATTAGCGCGACGAAATATAAAGTAATGCCTATATAGTTCAAAAGATTAGAGTTTGGCCTACGTTACTGTTTAATTTACTTCCATTGATGGTGACCTGTACCAACTTTAATATGAGAATTTGAACAAAAATTATTCAACAATTATTAAATGACACCTTTTATGTAGGGGGATCACTCCAGTCGACAATGTACTTCTTCTGTGCCTTCCACTACGCAGGATCTATATAACATGGCTACTGCCAGCAGAAAATTGACTTTAGGACGATGCAATATCTTCAAAATATTGTCCATCCCGCCATCCATCACCTCCTACAAGTAGTTGGGTCTCACCATCACAATGTCACTGAACACATCTGGGGTTTACCCAGATCTTACATTCCCACTTTATTGTTTAAAATGATGCAACCTCCTCCTTCATTCATTACAATCAAGAAGCATTTGTTAATAATAGGCAATTAAATTAATGTGGCCAAAACCAACCCATGGTGTTGGATAACAAAACTTTAAGCTACCTTGTGGACCAGTTTTTCCAAAATTGTAAAAATCCTGAGGCTTCCTGTTATCAACGCCTCAACCAAGTCAAGTACCTGGTGTGGACTTCTTTAGCACTACCAGAAGATAGCCTCTCATGACTTTACCTCCATGAGCGAAGGTCCTAAAGGGCCCAAAGGGCTGAAAGTCCCTGCAGGCCTAAAAGGGCCCTCAGATCTCGCAGTGCCTACTCCTGGAGACTTTGATGACTCCTAGAAAAAGGACGTTTAGCAGCCCTCGCCGCTATACAGGATCAAGCAATAATGTGGCTCAAGGCTGTAGGCTCCAAAATAAATAAATTCCTCTTGCCCTTAGGGTCTCGACTAAGGCATTTCCAAATGAGATGAATAATCTTAGCGCTTTACCAAGCTCACCAATAATCGCATCTACCAGCATAAGCAAAACTTGTTGAGGGTTTAACACAGCTTATAAGAACTTAGAAAGCCAGCTTCTTCTTTAACGTGATGGCAGCCAAGAACTAAGAAGACATGTTGCTCACAAGGCCTTCATTACCTCTCTAAACTAAAACTAGGACAACATACAAGAGAACCTCAGGGTTTTAAGAGATAGTTCGATCAGTAGGATCCTTGTGACTACCTGATAACCAAAAAAATTATGTCTGCGCAGAGTTTAGTTGTCAATACCATTTTCTTCCCTACTGTAACTACTTTTAAGCCTAGTATTGAGTAGAAGTTCACCACTGGACAGAAAGCATCGCCTCTTTCTTATATCCCTATGAGAGTTCTATGTAAAAGGCTACCCACTGATAAAAGGTGAAGCATATCTACTTTTGTTTGAATAGCAGGTCTTAGGAGATTATGACTCCACATCTAAAGGAATGCCAAGCATGGAAAAGTCCATACCGCCTTATTACAGGAATTTGACTGCAAACAAATCCCAGGCCAATCAAAAGCAAGGGCTAATGGGTATTCTTCTGAATAAAAGGGAGAGTCCTGTGAAGTTTTACTGCCGCTAATACACCCAAGCATAGCCCTTAGTGATCACATACTTCTTTATCTTGGACGACGCCATAATGGCTGTCATCTCGACGTTGGGGTCTTATCCTGAGGTTCAGATGCACATGATTGGATAGAAGAATGGTTTTAAATGCATTTGGGAATTAAGGGAGATGTTAATGAGATACCTGCGACGACCCTACATTTTTAGGCCACCGCCTTTGTCTCCTCTAAACATCCTTACCATGTTGTCTAAAACAAGAATAATTTTAGATCCTGACGCACTTTCTACAATGGTTTCGTCACAGCGCCTAAAAACTGTTGGAAAAGCCTTTTTAAGGAGGCGGGAAAAAGGATGTCAGCATGAAGGCGAGACACTTCATACCGACAACTCAATCTTGCATCAAGAACCATATGTGATCTCTAATGGACCTGGAGCTATTGTACCCAAAGAAAAAGTTTTAGCACTCGTTGATATTAGGGAGCTTAAACTGCTTACTCTTCTTCTGATAACTTTTCTATGTCATGCTACCTCTTCAGTTTGGCATTTTTAAACCTGCATAAATGTTTAAGTTCATAAAATTCTGTTCAACATCATAAACCGTGAATCTCCAATGAATATCATTTCATCCAAACTATGAAATGCATTAAAATCTCACTGGACTTGTACAATATATGGCATATAGATTGTCTGGGACACAGTATGCTTGGTCCATAGGTGTCTATATCTCCCTAACTATCTGTTTTGAGAAGCTATCCGTGAATACCCCTGCTATTTCACTGGATAACCTGAATATGAACCTCTCTTTGGGATCAGTTTCGCTGGGACAACACCGCAGTAGTGCACTACAATGAAATTTTCTATCCCTTTTAAGACATCAGGTCCCTCTGGTTTTAAAAACCTCATGAAATGATAAAACAAAAGTCAAGGCTTGGGCTTGCCTATTAAAAAGTGAAAGTTTAAATCAATTAAAACGAGTAATTAAGGGCTCTCAAGTAAGGATGCCCCACCTGAAGTTGATGATCACAAAGACATGAAATCTAATGGCTTAAACTGATTACTATAACACTGAAGTTCCAGATCATTGTTGACACTAGGTCCAAGTCATCATCCCCTCTAGATACCTTCTTGAAATTTGATTCTAGATAACCCATCTGTCAAAGAAATCATCTATCTGGGAGTTTTAGATTCCGCCTAGCTGGATCCATATTGGTGTTGTTGGATAATCTTACTGATAAAGCCTAAGTTATTGGGACTAATTCTCCAGCTGCTTATGTTATCCTCCTACCATTAGAGGTTGGTGCTGATGTCCGCATCTTCAGAAGTCTAAGTAATTTTGGTTTGGAGACGCACCTACAATGGTTCTGGTTGGAACTTATACAGGGATAGAGATCGCTGGAAAACAACAGAGAAAGTTGGAGAATTATTGGGTGAGTACTAATATCTCTTTTTAACATCCACCTACACTTTGGAAATTTGAGTTGAGTATTATAAAATTTTAAGACTGGTGACGCTCCCCCATTTAGTCCTGACCTTACCAAAAAAAGTACGGTTGATGAAGCCCAGGTGGTTGTAGAGTCCAAGCAACAACTCAAAGCTTGGCTATTGGTGACCTCACAAAGTTGTTGGTTCTCCCCCATTTGTTAGTTCATAAAGAAGTATGGAAGCCATCGCGTGGTGATGGACTATTGCCAGCTCATTTCTATCACTAAGGAATACTTTATAACTTGCCCCGAATCTATGACTCTTCAATTGCACGCCAAGTTGCAATACCTTTCCTTGATGGATCTCACTATCAGGTATTTCAGGAGAGCTCACCCCTGAAGGTTGAGCCAAATGTCCAAAAGTATCCAACGATGGGCTATTTAAACACCATAAGGATGCCTCAGGACCTTTGCAACGCGCTGGCTACCTTTTGATGTTCCATGGCTGGACCTTAATGCTTGAAGTTATCCTAAGTCCTTTTATACTTGACAATATCACCACCTTTTGAAAACCTTCAATGGCCATGTGGAACACCTCTGGAAAGTCTTCAATTGTCTTAAAAAGGCTTTGATAAAACTCAAACCTTCGAAGTGCTTTTTCTTCCAACCATAAATAGAGTTCCCTAGAAACAAGGTCTCAAAGGACGGTATCCAGATCATACCAGATAATGGTGGAGCCACTAAAAATTTCGCGCCACTGAGCCTGAGTGATATTCAGGTATTCCTGGGCAAAGTGGGACATTATTAATAGTTTATCACTTGGCTTACCTACTTAGTGAGCCCATGTTCTATCTTTTGCAAATGAAGGTCCATTTTGAATGGCGGCCTCAACAAGAGCAGGCATTTAATGCGTTATAGACTGCTCATTGCACTAAACCCATTTTAAATCACGTTTTGATTGACCCTTCTTGCTAGTCACAGATGTGAGCAATGTCGCCATTGGGCCATTCTGCTCAGCATGATGAAAATGATGTTGCTCATCTAGTAGCTAATTTTACTAAGACCTTGAGAAAGGCTGAACAGAACTATAGCATTACTAAATGGGAGTGCCTGCTGTCTAATTAGCAATCATATACTTTAGCCCTACCTCAATGGCACCCGCTTCACCTTCGTCACCAACCATTCCTCACTAAAAATGGATGAAAATTGAAGGACCTGGATGGCCAGTTAGCCAGATAGGCCCTAAGGCTAAAGAACTATGATTTCTTTTTCACCACAAGGGAGAAACTTACCATAATGCCGATGATCTCTCTGGATGCCAGTGCAGGCTACTTTGATCCCAGAGGAGGATTAACTTTACAATATAATCAGCCATACATAACGCTTGGGAGTTAGGACACCTGAGATCAAAGCCAAGATCAAAAGAAATGGACCAGGACACTCAAATCAATGAATTTTGATATATAAGAAGGTCGATAAGAAATGTCTTTCCTACATTCATCCTTCTTCTAAAATAACTCTATCCTAGAATGTCATGTGACTCTTGGATACAAGGATGAAGAAGACTCCCTAGTGGCTAAAAAACATTGCTACTGGGACTGAATGGTAGAAACTTCAAGAGGACCTAGAAGCATGTATGACATGCAATCCCAAGAATGAACCATCAACTGATTTTAGCACTCACTCATTACCCTAACAGGTCATTTTAACGTTGTTAGCATTGAATTTATAGACCCTCTTCTCACCAGATTGCATGTCCATAGACATATTCCTTAGCCATGGACCATTTATCCAAATGGGTCAAAGCAATTTCTGTCCCCACTGCCAATTCTAAAGCTACGGCTCTATTTCTTATTTGATCCATTTCCACCCAGTATGGATACCCAAAAACTTTATTTACGAAAGAAGATTAATTTTCACCCCGCAGGTAGCTAAAACTAACTTCATTTTTTACTGGAACTAACCAGATTTTTACTGCTCTTTACAACACCTTGACGAATGGAGAGTATGAGCATTATAACGGAGCTCTTGCCTACATTTTGTGGAAAATGGCCCCCTCCAACCCTACTCTCTGGAATTATTGCTTAATCAGCTTTTGCTTGCTTACCAACTAAGCTACCATTGCATCATCAAGATGTCCTTTTTTAAGTTCTATATGGACGTGTTTCAAGCCTACCAAGTAGCGCTCAGCCTCTTCTTGATACTTTTATACCTGAGAACTTTTATAAAATTATGAAGACCTTAGATAATGAATTTTCCAGCTACGCCCATTCCATGTAAGGTATAGAAACACCACAGAAAGGAAGATTTATATTAATTTTTGCCAGCCCTCAATACAAAAAAAATAATTAGGTACCCTCAATCTCTTTTAACATTGACCTGGCTGTAGACAGAAGAAGTTTGACCTTCTTTTTTCTGGACTTTATAAGGTCATTCAGAAAGTAATCATAGTAATCCATTGCTGACATCAATCAGATACAATTATGAAACAGGTACATGGCCAATCCCTTCAGCATTATACCCCTCCTTTGACGAAATCTTGAGGGGGACGTTGTCAGGATTTGATATGATGAGTAAGTCAAAATCCCTGTTCCTTAATTGAGCCTTAATATTTTGAATCTTGAGCCAGTAAGGAACAGAACCTTACCTTGAAGGCATTAATATGAGATTTGATCATGAAGCATCACACACACGAGAATCAATGGAGAGGCCTTCAGGAATTGCATACACACTTTTCTAAACCTTGAGAGGTAAGACCCCTACTCCAGAAGTCATGAGGTTGATGCAGAACAATGAGGGCACCAAATGGTGAGTAGATATGGAAGGAGGTGTTAGATTATGATCTTACTGGGCCACAAAGTTTCCTGAGGCACCAAGTCCCCAAATATCTTATAAATATTGATGCTTTTTGACTCAACAAATTAGACTATTTCGCCTCATCTTTTGGTTTTTTGACCTCTTCGCATGTTTATACTTTTAAGCCTAGCTTTGAACTTTGGCATCATTTAAGGTAACTAATTGCTTAGAATTGTTTAATTCATATCCTTTTCTGTTGATGGAGCCCATCTCCTAATTATTTTTTAGGAGTCAGATCTTCACTAAACTGGACCTTATGATTGAGTTACCCAAATTTCTGTGATTCCAGAGCAAAAAAGGTACTTGGCCTTAAAGTCCTTGTGGATTCTCTAATATAGAGTAATGCCTTTTATTCTCAAGAGCACCCCAACACTATTCCAGTGTATCTTTGAAAACGCTTTGAGCAACCTGATCAGAGAATGCCACGTAGTATAAAGGAACAATATTCCTATATTCTCCAAGACCAAATAGAAGCACAGGGGCAACATATTGAGAGTGCTGGAGGTCCTTGACAAGGCGAACCTCCACTTAAAGCCAAAGAAATTTGAGTTCTACTATGACTCATTTCTTTATTGGGTATTTTTGTCTAATAAAAAGATGCTCAAATGCACTGACATGATGAATGCGGTGAGGGAATTATGCCCTGCAAATATAAGTGGTGTTGGAATTTTAGGAGTAAAAACTTCCTGCGACGCTTCACTAAAGTCATTTTCAAAACCGCCGCACCCTTAACCCATCTGACATGGCTGGTACCATTCAGGGGGAAATGAGGAAGAGAGAGCTTCAAAACAATAAAGGAATTCCACTTGACTGCACCCATACTTTCTCACTCTGACGCAGATTAGCCTTTCATAGTGGAGAAGAAACGCCTTGAATTTTGCAACTAGGGCAGTTCAGTTGTTGGAAGGAGAATTGGGTAGACCATACTGTAAGATACTTTGGCAGAGTAATTATGTTTGCAAGACGAACTACCCTTTGTACATTAATGTGCTTTAAGATATTGTCGCTTCCCTGGAGGTATGGCAGCATCACTTGCTGTTAGAAAACTGAGTCCAAAGGTTGATTTTTCAAAACTTGCTGAGTTTAACGGGTGAGAGGAGTTTCTAAACAAAGTTGGCTAAGGGGTCCTATAAAATTAAAGGGATCTTGGCTAGATAAATGCCTAAGGTTTTTGATGTAAAATTTTAATAATCAGTTCCGTTGGTCAGGAAGAGCGGGGAGAGCTGGAACGATTAGGGATTTCATGTAGATAATATGAATGGTGACTTAACTTAAAGAGGTTCAGAGCTCCCAAGAGCATAAAAACTTTCACTAAAGAGCCAAGTATGGTAGAAGCTTAAAAGATGCTTGATTGTTTAAATAACTAGCACCTTAAGAAGATATAGTAAAATAAGATATAAATGAAGAGATATAAGGAATGATCAGTGCATATCCTGTGAAAAATATAAGTAGTCACTCAAAAGATAGATAAAAGTTAGGGATAAAGATATAAGTTAGAATAGGGATCTTTCTCTAAAATAAAGAATATTAGTTGAGATAAAAATATCAGCCTGGAGTATCTAATAGTGTAGCAATACACCGGTAAGTTATCTCAAGCTTATTCATTTTTGAGATTTAACTATCTCAATTGAAGTTAAATGATTCTAAGTAACTTAAAAATATAATACTATTGCCTTTGTCCTGACAAAGCATCAAGCGCTAAATTAATTTCAATAAAAGTTATATGAGATTTCCCAACGTAAATAATAGATTCAATAGCCCCAAGTCGAGGCTTCACTCAATTAATTGAGAATCCCACCAATTGCTTTACACCTAGCGCCCATCTAAGATCAGAAAAGACCACACGTTCCCTCATAACTTACAAGAGCCCAAAGCGCATGAATCAGAGCAAGGCCTAATGGCACCATTGAGCTGTCGCAATATTAATTTAATTTCATGTATAAGATGGGTAGATCAACCTCTTCCCGGATCCTTTAAGCAGAGACCTGAGAATAGTATTCATAAAGGAGGAGTTAGTCCTACAACACAGCAACTAAGTTTCTCCAAACGTGCTTGCTGCCATTTGAGATGCTACGCACAAACTGACAGACAAGATTTCTTCACCCTATGACTCTCAAAGTATGGTACCACACTCTAGAAGGACCTAGAGGAGGGTATTGAGAATGAAAATCACAAGAATTACTGGAAAAAGGACTTCATCCTCCAAAAAGGGCATTTGTGGCTTCCAAGCTGCAAGCTCCAGGAGAGGCAATAAACGCATACAACACATTTCTTTGGCGGGACATCTGGGAAAGGATAAAATAAAAAAGCTCCTGTCTCAAAGCTACATTTGGCTGGAGATGCCTAGTTCCATGAGGAAGTACATCTCAGAATGCGTAACCTGTGCCCAATCCAAACAAACTAGGCAAAAGTCCTTAAGGAAACTGAAGCCCCACCAGATAGTGGAGATGCCATAATCCTTAATAGGTGTGTATTTTAAGACGTGGCTTCCAAAATCTAAGTACCATGATACTTTCAAAGTGAAGATGGATAAAGTGACTGAGTACGCCAAACTGTTTCCCTGTAATTACAAGAATACAGCATAGGGCGCACTAGAAAGTTCTGTGTATGAGATATTTTCCCATCATGGCCTCCCTTAAGGAGATAGTGTTGAATAAAGTATCTCAACTTATCTTGTGCTTATGACAAAACCTTCTGGGGTCCTCATATTAAACCTTGCAGATCATTGGCTTACCACCCACTGTTTGATGGCCAAACCAAGTAAGTTAATTAAGTTTTCAAGCAGAAGCTGCGCTACTACATGACCAAACAACAAGAATGCTGGTCCAATTTGTTGAAACTAGCCCAAACTTCTTACATTGATTTTGTGCAATCTCACAGGAATGCTGTCAGAAGCTGGTAGTTAACCCAAAAATAAACCTTTTCACAACCAACACATCAGGACAATTATCCTCCAAAATCTCAAGCTAATAATCTAATACTCAAACAAAGCCAATTGCAATTATATGATTTGGGCTGATTATCTTAACATCAATAAAATTCAATTATTTTTTTAGTACTAGATAAAATTCAATTATTTATCAAAAGCTTAAGCCAGATACCCTCACATGTTCAGGCTGATTATACATGCAACAAAGCTCAGCAATTGGTCCCAACTAATCAGGAACAATATTAACCATTTTAGCGTAAGATATTGTCTGGGGATTGACCTGAAGATAAAATCTAAAAATCCCATGATCAAATAGAAAACAGTAAATTGTAATCAATATTTCTGCCCTATGGCAAAAGTTGTATGTTGATCCTCATAATCAGCACAATAATAGTTGCACATGGACCGCCTAAATGGAGTACCTAGTGTAATTAAAAGAGGCCTTTTGATGTCCAGATTAGGGGTGCATCTTTTACCTAAATCGATGTCAAAATTTCAAAGAAGATGTATCTTGTCGGCAGTATGATAAAATCAAATTGAGATGATCCTAGGACAATTTTGCACATCCTTATTGCGATTTTTGTCTCTGAAAACCACCCAAATATGAAGTATCTTGCCACCAATAAAGCCTAGCAATAGGTTTTAGTTTATCAGTTCCAGGGCCAATCTGAGGTGAAAAATAATCTGTATTAATTGTGATCTTGATATGTGGCCAGGAGATTCCCAAGAGGTATAAATACTGGCGCCTGTCTTAATGAATAATCATCAAAATAATATATCTAAAAATAATGTATATTTATTTAATCTCTTTCTCTGGTTCATAATCAGAAGTCTTTTTGAGAGTGTGACAAGCACAATATTTCCAAATTTTCCAAGCTTGTATCTTTACCTGCCTTGGTAGAAGTTTCCAATTATGAAGGGAAAATTATGCCCAAAATTGACCAGAAGAGTCAGAGTAATTCAAATAAGTCAAGTGAGCTTCCAAACGTTCAAAATACTGTATGCACTGGGTAAAACGAGAATTTTCCGGCCAAACTTCATCCCAATTAAGCGAGAAGGATCAAGCCTATCAAGTGAGTGATCCTCAGAATTTAACAAAAGCCCTTCATGGCAAACTTGGGGTTTCATCCTAGGATGATGGACAACTATCTTAGAAGTCTATACCCAGCTGTGAACAGCCTGGCGGCTGAGATAAGGATACCTGAAAGCTCTACAAAAAATCTAATGAAAGTAGTAGAGATGCAGAAGAAGAAAGCGGATTCTCACTGCACTAAAGTCCCATTGCTAAAGAGGGATATCTGGTGATGATTTATGCAATGAGCCGATTGGTCCCTGTTAATTGCAGAAAATTTGACCAAACGCCCTTGGTTTTAGTTTAGGTCCTCCATCAAGTAATGCAGTAGCTTACAAACTTAAATTCTCCGAGAGGTCTCATGAGCATCAGGTACTAAACCTCATATAAGCTAAGAAATTAAAGCTTTTTTCCCAATAAACTGAATCCAGTTCACACGCGCAACCCAAAAGATTCTAAGTATGAGCTGAGGGAAATCCTGGATAGAATGATCTCCCAACAAAAGCGCTGATATCTGTATAAGTGGGTAGGCTACCCAGTGATTTAGTCCATCCAGAAAACTGCCAACAACTACATCAACTGCTGATAGAAGGTAGAGGAGCTCTAGAGCTGAAGAGGGCTCTCATCTGTGGTGTAATGTAATGGTCAAGGCGTTTCCTGACTGCCATATAGCCCTAATCTTCCCCATTGCAAAGATCAGGGCTTAATGGGATAGTTACAATCGCAGGGGTAAAGAATAGAAGCTGTAAAATCAAATTCCTTGATATTCAATATTATTAAAAGAGTCAAAGTGATGAAAAACCACATAAATGGTAATCTTGACAACCAGAGTATGCCATATCAGATATCTGGACAAGCCTCTTGTAAATTTCAATCTGGCAAAAAATTGCCACTAAACAATATTTCTAAAAGGTAGATGCTAAAAAAAGCCTTGTAAATGGCATTCTGACCAGCTAGATGCTTTCACTTCAGATGAGGCTGTACAAAACTATCAGAAATGGTGATATGGTGAATCAGATGCCTCTTTACTTTTTAAATAAAAAAAATCTAGAAATAAGGTTGTCAATAAAGAGTGGCCTTCGAAAATGAATTAAAACAAATAATGGACATGAAAAAGTTTTGACAACTTTAATGGTACCCATCATAATTTTAAATTGATTGGTCTAGACAAAAATATTGAGGGTTTATATCAATGATTTAAATCTTTCATCAAAAAGATGCCTGCAGACTTTGCGGAGAACAAGACCCACCTTTCACCAGTTGTTGGGGTATATATATACAGGCAGATTTGCACTAAGTAGCTTCATTTTACTATAAGTACCTAATAAAATAAAAAATGTATTTTTATATTGTTTAAACTTTTAAGTAAAAACATAGGGGAACAGCTCATAGACTATAATTCAGAATTTGTAAAGGCCATTGAGTCCTTGTATGCGTTTTCAAGTGGGCAGTCCTGCTTGCTTATCATTATCATCTAAACTTTAATTTATAATGATTAATCAAGAGTTTACCAAACACGCGGATTAGGGACATTAATACAGCATGGTTATTCTGTTTGTGGGCACTTGCTTGGTCCATATTGTCCACTGCATTTTGGCATTTCCATAAACTCTGTCATCACATTAAGCTCCATTTTCATGAATTTAGTGATAAGGAAATGCTTTGCTTACTTTCACGCCAGTTTATGACATGAGACTTTAAGGTGCAGGTTCTTGATGTCCATCATTACTTAGTTTACCTGATAATTAGAAGCTTAAAAAAGCCTTTTCATACACAAAACGCTTGGCTTCGCTAGCTAAATTTTAGCAACTGGTTCTGTAACGTTTGATGAACTAACTGTATATGCGTGACAAAGCTATCCACTGTCAGAATTCAGCTGCGTGTTTGAGGCCCAATATCAAAGGTGGGATATACTTCAAGTGAGCTTACATAGGTGACACCCTCGTTGATGAATAAGATAGTTATTTTATGTAGATTAGACCAGAGGGGGAAGCAGTTGCTCATGTTCCTGAGAGATGGTAGCATAGAATTATAGATACTTTAAAGAATGGCTAGAAATGTCCATTAGCTATTTGATAAAGGCTAATAAGCTGATGATCTACAGGGCTTAATCTTTGCCATTTCACGTGAATCAAGATAGAATTGTGAGGTAAACTGAAGCGCCCTATCACTCATCACTTCCTTGGGCATACTAAACAGCTAAAAGTTTTGGTCAAAAACATTCATAATTGTTAATAGATTAAACTTTTGTCAGGAAAGTGATTATGATAGCATAACATGTGAAGTGATATACATCCATCAGGGTCGCGTCATACCCACAATATGGTTGCAAACAACATTAAAATCCACTTTCTGTGAAGTCCATGGCCATAATTCTGCTTAAGGGGATGGAGGAGGACATATTTTTCAGTCCTGTCTGATTTGAACCAAGCACAGAATAGACGTTATTGAATCCAATACTGGACATCCTTTTTCAGGACATTTATTAATTTTAGCATTTGATAAAGTTAACGAATTTTTGAACCAGTATGTATCATGTCAAAGGTATAATGTTTTCCCTTATGACATGGAACGCAGGTAAATGATACCCAACTGTCAGAAAAAGAGCATTTTGAGAATACATTGGCTCTGCTAGTGTGCTAGGCCAACACTATGAGGACTGCTGACACTTGGTGTTTTTTCTTCACTGGCGTACTAATTCACTGCAAGTCTGTAGGGAAACACATTAACCCAGAATACCAACAACTTCACATTAGCTAAATGACCCTTCTAGAGTGTGTATTGGTGGCCCTCAGCCCATTTCAAGGCGTCCCAACAATTTCTCCTTCACCCTCATGGGCAAGCACCTGCCCCTTTTGGATATGCACCAGTGAGTCCATCCCCCATTGCGGGAGGCCTGGCTCCCTTGCTACTTCACCCACATGGCCAATTGCCATAAGTCCCTCATTGTGGTGGCCAATTGGTTAAGTTCCTATATGGTTTCCTTGTAGCGTCTAGTATGGGATCTGGTTGCTGACCACTCCACGTGCATTAACCCAGCACCTACCTTAGGGATCTTCAGTCCCACCTACACCAATTAAGCTGCTTGTACTACTCCAGCTATTAAAAAGTGGGCGCAAAGAGATTTATATTATGAGGAAATTTCAACTAATTATACTTAGGCGTTTTCATGGAAATCTGCTGCCAGACTATCAACAATAATTGCCATTCATCGCCAGCATCTCATCCAATGATTAGCACTTCTGCTGGCAATTGTTCTCTCATAGTTCTTAATTGGGCACTGAATATTAGTTTAATTCATCATCAGCATCAGGTTAAGTCCCAGGGAACGACCCTTTTGTGTATATTGGGCGATTTTCGTTTCCAAATAAGAAGGGTCCAAAGAGGTCAGCTGTACCCCTCATCACTCAGGGCGACCTCGCCCACGTGGTAGACAAGCGCTGGGTAACAGCACTCTCTCTAAAGATTCCTCCCCAGTACCCACGCTCACTTCTGCTGAACTTGTCTTCCAAATTGAGAAATATGTGCTGAGAATGCCAAATTAAAGACAAAAGGTCCAAAAATAATGGAGATATATCCCAATAATCAGAAAACGAATATTTAAGAAGGGACAAGTATCAATTTATCAGCCAGAATCGTTGATTTTTCAACTCAGCTAGCAATATGATTGCTGAAGCTAAACAACCCTCAAAATTGTTAGGGATGATCCCTGATGAGCAGATGGAACCTTTGGGGTCATTTGCAGTTAATTTGAAACCCCTATCTAATGAATTATGAGTTGCAGCTGACGTGACTCATTTTGTCAAATGAAAACCCCAGTGACTGGGCACGGTGTGTTGAGCATCCCAAACCCATTTCCAACCAATTGGGACTGTCCCTATGTGGGGTGGCCCTGGGGAATTCCCGTTGTGCATTGGGCCAGATGCCATTGTGCTAACTGACAAAAATGAAGTCAAGCCTCAATACAGGCATTTTCAGCTAAACTGATAGTAACTTGGCCTACCGCAAAATTTTTCAATCTCAGTTCTAATATTAAATTTTCCCTCTCTCCCAAAAATTCACCAGTTTAGGTCAAATTTGAGGGCCCTAATCCTTGCTTTGGCCTACTATTAAATCAAACACTATTTAATTGGCTGCATCATACTGAAGAAATTGTTGATTGATTTTCTTTATTTTCCTTTCAATAAATTCCTACTAGTAACTAAATTTTTTACTTGAGTTCTTCTTGCCAAAGTCCCAATGGCACTAACCTGGTGGCCTGTTAGTCCCTACACTGGATGGGCATTACCACTTTCGATGATTACAATCACTCTCACTATAGTCAACTGGATCCAATGCACAGAATTTTCTGGGAATTTAACCCATTATTGAAGCTATCCGCTATCAAGATATCAGAATTCTGTGGCCTTATATGACTCATCTTCAAGCAAGGATCTACCCCCTTGTCTCTATGTTAGTGATGAACCCTCCCACCAGCAACCACAGAGTGTTAGACCCAGTAGTACAATCCCCTGCATCAAGACCCTCAGTATCTGGAGTTGTTACTAATTTGGTTCATTATCAGGTTCCTACTTAAGCTCATTCTACATCAACGAGTCATTGTTACCCAATTGAGGCTCCATACAATGTTGTACAAGCAGAAATGCCACTGGCATCCTGACTTGCTTTTTGGATGCTCAGGCATCATGACTGGCAGGCCGATCTAAATTTCTTCTGCCGTTTTCAGGACAATCAGTCACTGGTCAATTCATATATAAATTCCTATTATAGATTATCAACAATATTTTGGCCTCAGTACTTGTCATTCTGAACTTTAAGCGCGGAATTTCTATCACTCACTTGATTATTGGAACCCTAAGCACTTGATCCAACAAATTGATTATTTTTAGAATAAGTTTCCAGGTAATCCCTAAAAAGGGAAATTATTGTGTTATCCTTGGAATCAGTCTCTTTTATTAGACCTAGTGGTGCCTCCTGAAATCAGTCTCCAATGACCTCAAACATTGGAGTCAAGTTGGTAATTTAAATAATTGTTGCTAGTTTTCCTCTGTCTTAAATATACTGGTGAGCCTTAAAAATTTAAAATATATAATTTATTAACTATCCTTTATGTATTTTGCTGTTAATTAAGATACACTAATTGCTATCTGGGATCCTCCCTGATCCTTTCCAGATCTGGCAGATATACTTAAAAGTCCACCCAACCAAAATGGGAAGCAAAAGTTGGCAACTTATTATTTATTATATCATCAATACCAGGTGTTCTATAAGTCCACTAGATAACTAATTTTGGCCCTTTTTTGGAATTTATGGGAAAAATTAAATCTGTTTAATTTTCCAACACACATACCTTTCTTGCAAATATAGATTACACTATCTTTTTGAAATTTTATTTATAAAGGGGTTTTGCCAGCGTCAATTTTTGTCTGGAAGTCAATACTTTTGGGGTCTAAATACTGGAATTCCAAATCAGCAATTAGAAGAGATCTTATCATATGGAGGAGTCAGGTACTAGATTGTAAGGGATAGCTTTAATTACTGTCTCATATGAGGCGATAGTTATAATGCGGGCTTTAAACTGCTGGTTTTGGATTTAGTCTTTGAAGTGGGAAGCAACTGTGGCAATGGCTGAAAGAGGGAAGGCATAATATGTTTGAGAGGAATTACCTTGACTAGGTCATAAGTTTTGCTCATAGCAGGCCATATTAGGGGTTTAGACTTAGGATGTCTGGCATATTATGGGTACCTCTTTGATGAACTCATAGTTGAAGCTTTAACATAGACTTCATGGTGAGTCCTAGTCTGCCTGTGCACCAATGGTTGAGGTTTATAATAGTCAATAAGCAACTTATGGAACATGCGCATCATTATAGTATGTTTGACACCCTATAAAATGTATTACCAGAACATTAATGAACTAGACACTTCAGCCAGCTCTTTATCATAGATGGCCCATGCTCGCTCCTTGACACTAAGATCCTAGAAAATTAGGACACAGGATGTTTCCAGCTATTTTGTTATTGAAATAGGATATCATTTACTGAAGTACCAGAGGTGTCACAATTCATAATAAAGAGATTATGCTTTTCATCATGATAAAGAACAGGGTGACAGTGAAAACATCATTTTTGCTTTAAATGTTTGATGAAATTTGAGGTTACAAAACTATAAAGGGGTGTTTTTACTAGTGAAGGGTGAAGGAGAGAAAAAGTTCCAAAATGGCTGGCGAGACCTTCTTATGAAAATTGACTGATCCTAGGAAGATATGCAGTTTCTTTGTTTCACTGAAGTGGGCCATGTAAGGGAGTCATCTAGCTTGGAAGACGCAATGGCACGAACATCTTTTAGTATCAAATTGACCAGGAACTGTATTCATTTTTACATAACTCACATTTGGTTGGCTTATCAACTAGCCCATCTTTGTAAGGCTATTATCATTCCCACCAACTTCATATTATATTCTATCAGCTATGGCCAAGGGATTTTGATGTAATCTACGTAGGCTTTTGCATAAAAAACATGTGATCCTCAGGGCTTCATAAACATCACTGAAAGAAAGTTTGAAAATTTTCAATTCAAAGTTTTTAAACTTGAGCTAGTATATTCATACAGGTATGGATTGCTTTCAGCATCTCTTGGCATACTTGACCTGCGCTTGGTGAAAAGCTTTTATCAAGTCAAAAAAAAGAGTTTATAAAATCTTTTTAAATGCATTCCAGGTACAGAAAATATGGATATGTGATCTCTATACTAGTTAAGTGCCCAATTTTGCACAAAGGCTCAATGTGCTTTAAGATTTCAGTGCAAAGTTACTAGAAATGACATAGGAAAGGTTTTCTTAATCATCCACCTCTTCTTTACCTTACTCATAATTCATGTTCTAAAAGCCTAGTGTTCCTCTACTGTGTAGTAATGTAGGGTGAAGTTGATCATGATGATGTCCACCGTCAGCTGAAAAGATAGATTAATCTTAATAAACTTAACAATCAATTAGCTACTTCAACATCAAAAGCTGACTTGAAGGGTGTGAGATTATGAGCAAGTAGGTATACCAGGGAAAAATCAATAGAAAAGTATTCCGCTGTCATTTCACAGTATTTTCTACTTTTACATGGGGAGGAGGAGATTTTACCTGTTTGAAAATTGAAGGCAATTCTAGCTTGTTCCGCTTTAAGTCAATAATTACTGAAAGTCAACCAAACCATCCTACCCCAAAATCACTGAATATAATAATTCTAGTACTGCCACAAAGTTTATCACAACTTTAGTCATGGACAATAAACTTTAATGTCTTGTGCAAAGGAAATATTACAATGGGATAAAAGATACACAATGACAGTGCAATACATGGGGTATTTACAAGATTTAAAAGATGCACGATCTTTAAACCAGTATAATCCATGTCTCTAGTGAATAATATGGTAGTTAGTGCTATCATCGCTAACCAACTGTATTATAAGTGGGGAACAAGAAGTAAGAATGGAACAAACATCCAATGCATTGAGGGAACAAATTTTTGCCCTGATCTCTTACCCTTAGGACTCTTCCATACCTTTTTGTATTTATTTTTATTTATTTAATAACTTTGTGTACATACCTTCTGCCCTAGCATATGACAAAAAACCGGATTTAGATCTTCATGATCTTGTTTAGTGCGCACATCTGAAAAGTCTTTATACTTCATAAATAAACGATAATGTCCTTAAAAATTACATTAGAGAAGTGCAATAAAATGTAATTTAATGATCCTTGGTTTTTAAAAAAGGCAAACAATATTAAAATTCTCTTTTAGATCTGTGTAAGGGACATAGCCCTTAGAACTAAAAGGACCTATATAATCTATTATGGATTATTCAACCCCTTTGGATATGTATGGAAGACATTTGACTGTAAAATATTCTTTTTTTACTGACTCAATAGTTATGTACTATATATCACAACTTTTTATCTTATGATTGATCTTTAGGATAGCAATGAGTGAAACAAAATATACAGGGTTGTATGTGAAAGTGCCAAAACAATTATAATACAGCTACTTACTTTAAGGGGACTCTCTACTTTTCAGGCTCAACTCATGTAAAATGAGGTAAATAAGGCTGTAGGTAAAGTGCCTAATTACCCATACCTGAAGCTACAGAAATCAAGTGACGTTTATCTTTTAAATTTAACTATGAGAAATGGGGTAGGGGTTTTTGGTTTCTTGAAATGATTAAAGGAGAGATGAGATGCTCCAAGTATTGTTTGGACAATTAGTATTTTCAGAAAGAACAAAAGATTCCAGCTTAGTCTCACTTTCAACAAGAGAAATAGGTGGACCTTTCTCATAGGCATACTTTTAGTAAAGATTTTTTTATTTGTTTTTAAATTTTTCAAAGATTATAAACAAGGTCCTTTTTTATGATACTTTTGTGAGTAATAAGAAAGATAACCCAGTCTTCTATAACTAACAGGGTGCTGAGTTTTAGAGCTGGCTTGAAGACGTGGTACTAGATGAATAACAAAAAAGAAATTAAAACAATTACTATTCTTGTGGATCTTAAATTAAATTTTTGAACGTTCCATTTTGGCAATCTAAACACCAATTAAACTTGGCCATTAATAAAAAATTAAGAAAGTGTTTAATCATATTCTGAATAGCATTTTTGCTAAACTGCTATCCAAACTTTAAACCTGTTTTTATCTCTTGTTGTAGCTATTACTATCTAACTTAGGGCATATTTTAAATTTTTTTAGTATAAGAATCTACCTGAGGATGCATCACATATAAAAATTTAACTGAGAATGCTCCTAGTTGAGCACTCTGTTAGAAGAGGAGATTTGACCATTATACCACTTTTAGATAAATGTCTAAATCCAATTCATGACTGTATATTCTAAACATACGTCTCTGCAGAATTAGATATGTTTGATGGTATGGAATTAGTAGTTGGGTATATGCAAGGTTAATCCTAACAAGAATGTACTTAATTTACTAAACTCCCATATATGCTATGTCCCAGATTCTCTAATTGGGTCAATGACAGCACCTTAGGGTATCGGTATAGATGGTAGGGTATCGCCCTTCTTAGTTCCTTAGGGGTGCAAGGCCTCATCCATCTCAATATCTGGAGCCGGAGACCTTACAGATAAAAGAGAGAATCTATATTAAAAAACAGGATGCTGACATTTTACAGCTAATAAAGTAATAGTTCATCTTCTACTATTAAAATTTTAAGTACTAAAAAGCATATATTTCATGTCATAGCATTTGTTTTTCTTATAACCATCATTATAGTTGTGCAAATTCTATTAACCTAGATTCTTTGTAGTATTAATTAAACTTAATTAATGATCCTCTTATTTTTACATATAATAACATAAATTAGATCAAAGTAATGAGAACTCTAACCAGGTGTATATATCAAAGTGGTACATTATTAGCTTAATCAATGTCAGAAAAACGTTTTTTGTCTCATGTTTAAGCTTATTAATGGTGGAGAAAGTTACATAAAAAGATAAAGGTACTACATTGTCCTAGTAAATATTAAATTAAAAGTACTCTCCTTTGTAACAATATTTATTGTAGTATGATTTTTAGTACTGATTATATCTTACAGTCTTATTTTTAGGTTATAAGATAGATATAAAAACATGTTTTTAAGAACTTAGACATAAAAATATATACACTTTAAATTGATATTATATTATGCTGATTAATGTGATTCAATCATAGATCTTTTATTTAAAATATACTTAGCATATATAACGCCTACAAAATGCAATATTCTTGTATAGAGTTGCCCGTTAGAAATGAAAAGTTTACATACAGTATAAGTATAATCTTCATCTATATCAAGATGCCTGATTTAAAAAAAAGCATATAATATTCACACAATATCTTAAAGTAGTTGTTACAGGACTTGACATTTTTATTCACCTTATTGCAAATTTAAATACTAGGTTGTGCTTCATCTAACTATAAATTTTCCTTAAAATACTACCAGCATAACAATAAACTGCTTTCATCTTACTTCATATAAGGATATTATCTAAGCATAAGATTAAATTACTTCCTATAATTGTAAGTTAAAAGGCCACTATAGTAAAAGCACAATGAAAGATTGTTGAAAAATTAGACCTATAAATTTTTTGCTAGATTACTATAGTAAAGTTGCACAGAAAGATGTAAGGTTAATAAAGAAAATGCGCACACTCATTACACGTTTTTACACACAACTTTCAAATAAAATGAATCACAAGTTTATATACAAAATTTATAAATATATATTTAAATAATATATATTTAATTATTGGTTATTTTTGTGCTATCTCAGTTTTTAGTTACCACCTCATAAGATGAACTCATAATTTTTAGACCTTAATCAGGCTAATCATATATATACTTTCAGTCCAAAAAGCTTTTTGTATCTTTATGTATAAAATTTATGTTTAAAGTAAACTAGTTATAGAATCTGAACCACTAAATTATATTGTCATTTTTTATTTTATCCTAAAATTGTTTTAAAAGTAAATAAAATTTCAAATGAGTATTTTTAGATACTTAGTATCAATTAAAAGCAACATTGAAATTATTTCCAATAGAATACAACACTAAGTCCATACTTATATCCCAATATGAGTTTCTATGCTTAAACTGTGAGAAGGTTAAAGATGATATTGCAAACGACCTATAGTACTTATGATTGCTTCCCCTCTCGTCCTTTTAATAGATGATTAATAGGATGATGGAAAATATGTTCTGTGAATAGAAAGAGTCTTCTAGATGCAATAATAATTTTTAATCACTATATAAAAAGCTTTTTGTATTCAGATATGGGTAAACATATGATTTAAATAACTCTCATTTATGTGATTCATCATCTTTTCACATGTTATTAACACTACATGGATAAATCTTTGTACGCAATGAAATTGCTTATATGTTAAATCCTTGTCAAAAGATTTTTGCAAACCATTTTCTTATCAAACTATATATGGGATGTAACCTGATAATCCTAAGATAGTAACTTTTATGTGACCTGAGATATTTAACAACATAATTAAGGTGGAATATATGTTTGGATCCAAGTTGAACTCAGGTTTTTAAGTTAAATTATATAGAATTGTAAATAGCTTTGGCATCCCTGATCAAAGTTATATATTAAAATAATATTTGAGTTTTTATGGTATGACGTCCTGTGCATTATGTATATACATGTAAATACTTTTTGCTTATCTATTATTTTCTATTTAATCATAATAAATTACTATAAGTAGGACTGATTAGAGTATTTTCATCAATATACTTAAAATGAACATAAAACATCTCTAGTAATTTTAGCATATACAGGACAGGTTAATAGTTTCTTCCTTTGACTATAGATTACATCTATCAGTAATACAACATTAAACAGAACTTAAACCATTTAACTTAAATTGGTTACATAAGATTTGGCTAAAAAGCTTTTTAGTGAAAAAATAAAAAGTAGCAAATTTATAAAGTTTTTTAAAATATATTTTTTCCATAATCATTACAAAAACCATTATCTTTCTGAAAATTGTTTGTCTTAAGTTACTGTATTGTAAGACTTTCTTTATAAATTATCTGCGAACAAGTTTACAAATAAATCATTTCTGATGTGAAAATAGAGGCTATGCATGAGATTAAAGTTTTGATTGTCATATATGTAATAAATTATAGAAGACAAACCTTGATAGTTTAAGGATAGATATGAATAGTAATAACGTAATAAACAGCTGTTTTAAATTGTAGTTCTCCTTCATATGCTTATAATTCCTAAATAGATATTATTAACTAAAAATTAGCTTGTTACTACCTATAATTTAATTTTATATTGAATGATAGAAATAATCTGAAGTGGTACCCATACTCCAATGCAAAGTGAGTATAATCTTATATAATGATGAACTTAAAATCAAGCTTCTTGTTCTTGTCTAGCTTTTCATATCTTTTCTTGCTGCTTATAAAATTCTTAATTACTAGCCGCCAGATGACTAGTAAGATCTTAACATACAAGAAAATTGATACTTATACTGAATTTAATGCCTTGAGAACTTTATATAGACATGAATTTGTTAATATGGTCATAAAATTTCTCATTATAAGATATAATATTCCTTAAAAAAGCATTATTTTAGGTTGCTTATATTTAGATGGATAGATGAACAATGTAGAAAGGTATTATCATTCTAAATTACATTCTAGCTCATGCATTTTTAATAATTCGTTAAGTTTTTTCTTAGTTTGTAAATATTATAGACATGTTACTCATTTATATGTTTGATTTATTCAAGGTACGCCGACCGGGGGATGGACAGTACTGATCACAACACTCAAAACGGCAAAACAAACTACTAACCAGGTGGGAAGCAGAAACTGCTTAACCCACCATGGCAGAGGGTGAGGAGGGGTTGGGGGGTTGGTTTTCAGAAAGACCCACCTCAATCAAGGGGTGTTGGTTACAGTACCAGATCAGAGCAGAGAGCCAGGGCGTTGGGGCATCTGCATAGTGGGAGCTGAGGTAAGCGTAGTAGGAGTTTTCCACTTCTGCATCAAGATAATGATGGGAAAGTGTTTCAACAAAAGCTGCGAGGAGAACTTCAGCTTCTTTGTGGGCTTTAGGAAGTTGGGTGAAAAGGGAGATACTGTGGCGGGTGATTTTGGCTGAGGGGTTGAATGAAGCAAGCGTTGCAACATTCATAACAGCGATTTCAGCATCATCAAATAGTTTTAAGATGTCACTGCAGGGAGATTCAGGGAAGTCAGGGGGGAAGAAGATGGTGGGCAGGCCATGCTGGAGCTGAGCCACTGTTGGGCCACCGCGGTGCGTAGTTTTGGGCAATGAGGAGAGGCCACCGCAGCTAAGGCGAGCTGGTGGTCACTTTGGAAGGGGGCTGTATTGGGTAGAGGAGCAAAATGGCGAGGGGTAGGGGTTACTCATTTATATGTTAACAAGTAAAAAATATAAATAAAAATCTAGTTTTTTGTCCCTATGAAACTAAGAGAATGGCGAGTAAGGCCTCAGACAATTCTTTGAGCACCTAAATCTTTAAGCCTAAAAAATTTTAGTTGAAGACAACTTAAATATATAAGATTACTAAATGAAATAAGGTTTTATCTGATGCTGGCCATTTTAGGGTCATAATTAACTAAATATAACCTACCATCCCTCTATCAAACTAACAAGAGTAACATTCCTAGGGCGTTGATTTAACGCATATGCCTAGTTGATTTTTAAATATTTATCTAAATTGGCATCTGTAAACCTAGGTAGTAGAGCTTTTTGTATTCCTCATAAATTTAAGGGGTGTCATTACGTGATAAATCTTATGTATAATCAAAAATTAATTGAGACATAAAGATGTAGACAACTTGACTATAATAAAAAAACTCTATTCTGGACTTTAGAAATTTAGCTTATATGTGCTCGCCAGTGCTTATGCCACTTGATCCCACAAAGGTTTTATTAAAAATTAAAAAATAGGCATACTAAAATAAATTGGGTTTTTATGATTTTTTAGCAGTGTAAAGAAAGTAATAAAAAAATGATCCCTATCAATATTAGACCATAAAATATTTAGATTGTATTAAGGTTCTAGGGAAATATAAATTTAGGCATTTGGAATAGCTTGGTAACGTCCAAAATAGGTAATATGTTAAAATACCCTATTGGAGCTTGGGAAATTAGGGTCACTTAGGTGAAACAACTGATAGGATGGTATTGTTAGGCAGAACATACCCATGTGGCAATGATTTGATGTAATTCAACCAATCACCATCTGCTGTAATAATTGCACCTTGAGGGACCTCTGCCACGCCTATAAAAGGGGCCCCCACTTAGGTGTTGAATTGGATCTAGCTGTGGCAGGGGAGAACTATTTTGATGGGCACCCCAGAATATGCCATGTGGCTGTATTAATCTGACTGTAGACTTAGAACTAATAGCCCATTTAGTAGGTAGCAAAGTGTTACCCAAATTTATAGGGCTCCACCAAGAATCAGCCACAGTTTTTGGCCAATATTGTTATTATTTTCATCTAAAATTATATTATTATGAGATTGGACATGTGATTTCCTGATCATATTTGCAAAATTGGGGTTATTCTTTCCTAAACATTCTTTTTCTGAAGTCAAGGCAGCAAGTTTCCGACATCAGCCCCCTCCAGAACGTTGAGGGGAGAATAGGGCCGTAGAAAATGGCCAAGTACCAGATTAATGGTAATAACTGTAGCTAAAAAATTGATAGAGTACTCTTTTCCTCTTAAATAAGTGATGGTGAATGGTCCCTCCCAAATTGATTAAGCTTGCTGCTTCTTGGAATGATGTGATTATGGTAATATAAGACCATATCAGACACTTGAAATGAAGGCAGAAGAGCCTGAAGCTCTATGGAAGTTTGTCCCTCTTTAGTGACCATTTTAGATAGGTTAGTCATAGCCTCATATTGAGGCTAAATGATGCGGTATCCTAGTCTTCTCATGTCTTTTTCAGGTTCCTCACCACTATTGAAGACATCCTTAGCTAAAAGGGCAGGTTTTCCTGGTTCCTGTCCATACAAGACACGGAAGGGAGACATCTTTAAGATCTGATGATAGCTAATCAGGTATGCCATAAGAGCACTGGGTAGGTATTGATCCCAGTGAAGAGGATCAGAGGAGGCCATTTTTTTGTAAAATGGAAACCAAGGTTCCATTTGCTCTTTCCACGGTCCCATTGGTGAAGGGATTATATGGAGCCAAGAAAAGTTGTTGAGCTCGCATAGAAGTGGCAAGAATTTTGACTACTCTGGATGTGAAGTTCTTACCATTGCAGCAGAGTAGTATTTGGGGACAGCCATGACGAATGAAATTGTATTGGTGTAAAAAGGTTGCGTTGGCCTTAGCCATTTATCATGGTCACTTGACATCACAGTGGGGACCAACCCCGAGGATAAGGCTGGGCGCCAAGAGGCCCAGAAGGTGAAGTTACAAACCCTCCCTGACCTTAGGCATACCCCAGAACAACGCTGGGTAGGGGCAAAATATGCCCAGGTTGGTACTATTGGGGTGCCAAATGCCCAGCCCCTTACCTGGGCCAGGCGTTGAAATGAACGGTTTACATAACAAACGCAGATGGTTCAGTTCATTTAGTTAAGGAACGTTGTTTCAAAACTCATTCCATTTACGAAATCACACGTTTATGTCAAATCTAACTACAATTGATTACATGAGTGAAGTTAGTTTCAGCATATTTTACCAATTGGGATGGTAGTGTGTGCTTATTTGTGGATCTGGTGCGTATATCTTCCCCCATTTACCCATTGACTGTGCAGAAGGAAGAGGCGTTGGATGTGTAGGTGAAGGATCAGTTAGCCAAAGGTGTTATTTTCAGCGTACCTCCCCTGTTTTCTCCCCACTTCTCTTTGTTGAGAAGGCTGATGGTACTCTGCGCCCCTGCATAGACTATGGGAACCTCAATAACGTTACTGTACCAGACCTCCATCCCATCCCTTTGGATTCACAGATTGCATGCTATGTGGAGAAGCAGAAGGTCTTCTACAAGCTGGATTTCCTCAATGCGTTCAATCAGATCCAGATTAAAAAAGGACAAGTGTGGTTAACCGCATTCCATACCAGAAAAGGGATACTCCAGCTTTGGGCCATGCCCTTTGAGCTTAAGAATGCCCCTGCTATCTTTCAACTCCGCATTGATGCAGCGTGGGGGACTTGTTAGGGGTAAGCGCGGTTGCCTACATGGACGACATTATGGTGTTTTCCTATGACCATGAGTCCCATGCACCACACCTTCAGCAAGTGGTAAAGAGGTTAAAGGCAGCCAGTCCTACACTGAAGATATGCAAGTGCGAGTTTTCAAGTCCCAGGTCACTTTTCTGGGCAGCGTTCATGTTTGACCAAGGACACATGATAACTCCAGGCAAGGAGAAGGCGATTCATGAGTGGCCCACCCCCACCTCTGTCAATGAATTGAGAAGCTTTTTGAGGGCTTGTACGTTCCTCAAGAAGTTCGCGCCTAATCTATCTGAGGTGGCAGCTCCCTTATATAAGGCTAGCGGTGCAAAGGTGCTTCAGTGGTCCTCCGTTTTGGAGGGTTCATTCCAAGAAGTGAAGTACACCATGTTGTCCACGTCTGTCCTTCGCCATGTTGACTCTTCCAAAGAGTTCATTGTATCTATGGATGCCTCCAACTTCTCCATAGCAGCTGCCTTGTTACAAATAGGCGAAGATGGGATAGAGCATCTGGTGGGATATTTTTCTAGGAAAATGTCTTTGCCAGAGTTGAACTACGCCGTTTATGATAAAGAGTTACTAGCAGTGGTGGAGGCGCTGACTTATTGGCATCACCACTTGCATGGCTCATCCCAATCTTTCTGGGCACGTACAGACCACCATGCCTTGCTGTACTACCGCGCTCTAGGTCCTAACCCCACGGCAGACCCGTTGGCATGAGACCCTTACCCAATTTGCATTCACATATGAGCTCACCAAGGGCAAGGATAATGGTTTGGAGGATTCTTTGAGCTGCAACCCTGCTTTAGGGCCTGATCCCAAGAGATAGAAGTTTATAACACACAGTTGATGATTCTGCCAAATAAAATTGTGTCCCAACTTCCCTCTCCCCCAGCCTGTGGGCCAGCGCTTGCCCCTCTGGAAAATGCGGAGGAATATAGTATGTTCAGAAAGGTAGTCCTTTCTCAGCCGCTTTCAGCCAAATAAACATTTCCCCCATTTTACGTTTTTATTTTTATAATAATTCAAACGCTCCTGTGTGCAAACCTCTTTGAGGAGGTCTCGCACTCCATTAACCTTGCCATTGTAAATACACTCCAGCAATCCCCTAGTGCACCATTGGTTTGCCCAGGTTCCCTCCAAACTGGGTCACTTACCACCTTCATCTTCGTGCACCACGTCACTTTTAAAGGGTCATTTATTATAAAACTCGCACTTCTCTGCCTATGTTGTTATTGCTCCAGCACCCTCTGCTGGGCTCTAATAACTTTATCACTAACGGCTAGTTCCCAGGCGTTGGCCTTGTGCACCGTGAACTACCACGCTGGTAACAGAACAGTTATAGACACTCTCCTTACACCATTTGTGAAGGAAGATCTACGGCTTCCACCCACCTAGTGAATTGGTTAATAGCTACAAGGATAAATTTGTTTCCACTAGTAATATGAGGGAGGGGACCTACTACGTCTAGGCTAATTGTGTGGAACAGTTGTTGAGGGGTAGTTGGTTGATTTTGGTATCTAGTCTTGATACTGGATTGCTTTTTACATGTGATACAGGCATCCAAGTCTTCAACAATGGTTTCCATAATCCCTTCCCAATAGTACCAATCCTTAAATTACTCATAGGTTTCCTTTTCTCCTCTATGACCTAGGGTGGAGTGAGCTTCCAGGATATCAGGCACATGTTATGAGGGCCAAATGTAAGGCAACCACTTTGCCCCCACCTGATTGTATAACTTCCCACTCTCCACCTTAGTGTTGCGATATTTCCCGGCTAACTTTTTCTGGATGGGCTCATCCTCAACCACCCAATCCTTGGGGTCATTAAAAGGATCATATAACCTTTTTGCCGTGCTATTATTCTAATTAAGGACAGGAAGCTGAGTTATCCCATCAACGTTCCTGAGATGGGTTTCCATAATGGTGCTTGAGCTTCATGTCATAATGCTGGAGCTTTAGAGACTAACGAGATATCTGGCCAGTAGGATCCTTCATTTTCTGTAACCTTTTCAGAGAAGTGTGGTCTGTAATCACCGTAAATGTAGCTCTTTACAGGAAAGGATGGTAGTGTTTCACAGCTAGAAGAACAGCAAGGCACTCTCTCTCTGTGACGCTTTAGTTACATTCCACCCTTGGCAGAATATTACCTTAACAGTATACAGGATGATCTACACCATTTTCGTCCAATTGGGCCAAGATGGCTTCAATGGCGTATTCTGAAGTGTCAGCAAACAAGATAAAAGGTTTATTATAATTTGGGTAATAAAGGGTTGGACGTTGTTGCAGCAGCTTTAACGTCTTAAAAGCAGCTTTTTGTTCAGAACGCCAAAGGAAAGAGTTTTTTCTTGTCAATAGCTGAACAGGGGCTCGCTGAGCGGGCAAACTTGGAGATAAACTTGTGGTTATATCCCATCATTTCTAGAAATACCAGAAAATCCCGTATATTTTTAGGGGGATGTATTTTTGATATCGCTTCACCTTATCCTTTATGGGTTGGATTCCCTCTTAAGAAATGGATGTCTAAGGAATTCCAAAATCCTTTGGAATAATGTACAATTTGAATGTTTAACTTAATGTTTAACTCGCATAAGCGTTAAAACACCTCCTTCAAGTGATCAAGATGTTTGTTGAAGGTCTTTGAGAACACCATGATGTCATCCAAATAGAAAATGGCACAACTTAGCTTTAAATACTGAAAGATGTGATCCATGGCGCGCTGGAAAGTTTCAGGTGAGTTGCAAAACCCTTGAGGTAGCTGGTTGGTTGAAAAAACCTTCACTGCAAATGAGAGAAAATTCTACTGACCTTGGGGAGAAAGATCCATTTGCCAATAGCCGCTAGCCAAGCCCATGACAGAGAAGAAGTTAAGTCTGGAATGTTGTGTCAGTTTGTTTAATGCTGGGGATGGAATAACTGTCCTTTTTGTGAGGTTATTTAGTTTGTGGTAGTCCATGACTACCCAATGACCACCATTTTTTAATTAACAAGAGGGGAGAAGACTAAGGGCTTTGTGAAGGAACATGTAACCCCAAATCTAATAACTGCTTGAACTCAGTCCTCATCTGCTGTTCTTCCACCTTTGACTTGAGGTAAGATTTTGACTGAATAAGATGGGCATCTCCCAAACCAATGGAGTGGCTCCAGTCCTTCATGTGGCCATAGTCAGTATCTGACTTAGAGAATATATAACTATAGCCTTCCAATAGGGTATGGACTATTAAAAGCTCATCAGGGTCAGACCATCTTAGATATGGACATTGGGTAAGGTACATAACAGGTTACCCGTTGGCAAGCCCATATTCAACTTAAAGCCAATGAAGTAAATTAAAATGACCACCACGGGTTTAAAAAGCCTCTTCCAATCTCCTGATGTTTTCTTACAACTATGTCCTTGCTGGTGAGGTTCCAACAGAATAGTAATGGGCCTCTGGTAAGCGGGGTGTCAGTTTAAATCCTGACATTAATGGAATTCTTGGGATTACAGATGACATCAATCATATCAAGAGAATATGTGATGAAGTAATATCGAATAATTACATATCAAATGAACAAATGAAAATGTCTGATTAATCATTTAAATCACCTCAATTGTGAAAATAATGAGTCAATTAATCACACCAAAAAGGATTTAAAATGAGACTGAGATGATTTCCACTTCCTTTCAAAATCATATGCAAGTTAATAAATCCACAAGCTCCAGAGAAGAATAATGCGCTGTTTTAAAATTAAATTAAGCTTAGGTAATTCCAGGAAGTTAGTTGGTATATAAAACCAAGGCGTTTATTTTTGTTAATCTTTGCGGTCAATAAAAATATTCTTTATCATGCAAGCACTATTGAGTTTATTTACCAAAGTATTATTAATACTAATCAGCAGCCACAGCCTACAAGAAACTCCTTCCTACTTTCTCCATTCAAAACCATATATTTAGACAACTCACATACGGATTACACACCATTCATTATACCTGGACAACTCTAGGGTTCTTGTCATAATGATTTAAACCTCAAGAATATGCTACCTCATGGTTAGCTACCACCAACAAGGTCAGTAGTATACCCGTTTCTGACATGGTGTCTAGTATATCTGGCATTACCTGAGTCTCCAAGGGGCTAACATACTCAATATTTATGAGATGCAACAAGAGGTGTGGGATTAGAAGCGTGATCTTTGTTTCAACCACTCGTTGTTCACCCAGCTTAATAGCTATCTCATCTGAAGCATAGAAAGAAATACCAACCTTAGCATCCACTGAATTAGTCAATTTTTTTGTATTTCACCCAGAGGTGGTATAATGTAAAGACAAAGAGAAAAATGGATATTCAACCAAGCAATATTATTCGTTCTTGCTGGGTCTTTATTGGATAAAATTAAAGGGACATTGTAGTTGAGTAATATGAGGAACCTTGCTTCATGTTGATTATTCCCTTGTACTCAATCATAAACTGGGTACTTATGAGCATATCATGGGTTTTGTTGTCCAAGGCACTTTGAGGGACATTAAGATGAGTTTATCAACTTAAATGAGAAGGGAAGAGTATGCACCACTGGCGCGGTAGTTGTTTGGGCCTGTGGTTCCAAATTTTGTACTCTAAATCAGGCGCCAGCTTTATTTTTTGATGAGCTTTGAGAAAATTAGGTTCACCGGGGAGCTAGTATCCAGGATGGCCATTACTTATAGTTTTTGAATGACTACTTCCACCTTGGTGAGAGTTCCTCCAAATTTAGGAGACAGAGCCAAGAACTCCTTGAGCTGGAAGGTGGAGGTTAGTTTATGAAAAGTCCCAGGGTATTTTAGGATGAATTTCATGATATGGACCTTCTGAAGTGGTCAAATCAAGCCAGCCAAGAACTGATCGGCATCTCTGGCAGTGTCAATAACTTTGGGACACCCTAGAACTTAGTTGAGGTATGTTTCCTCTGGTATGGTGGTCTCTTCTACAAATCCAGAATTCAATTGACCAGGGATCTCCACTTCCACGGGTACTCCCAATAAGTAGTAACCAACATCATTAAGACCCCCTCAGATTCATCTCTGGGAGTAATTTAAACAAATGGCAATGTCACAATTGAGGTAGGGGAGACAGGCACATGTGGTTGGATAGCCATATTCAGATCATACGTCTTTCCAGAAAGACATTTATTGTTACAAGATTACTCTTAGGGCGCGTAACTACCATCCTGGCTGGAGATGAAAGCACAGCGTGTTTAGTTGCTTATTTGAGAGCATGGTATTATTTGCCTTACTAGTCTCAGACCTACAGGAGGGAGTGGTATCTTATTTAAGTCGCGCTGAAGGAGAAGGTTTCACAGGGTGGATAGACACAGATGGACCATGGGGGTCATTGGGGCCATATCCCCACTGTCCTAAAGGTGAATATTCCTCAATAGTTAGAACTTGAGTTCTCACCACAGCATCATTTGTTGTCACACAGGTATAGAAATTAGTAACGTCAAAAAGCTTTTTTATGTTGCATATGTTCTTGAAGTTGCAACACTGAAATGATATGCCTGGCTAGAGAATGCTAAGAAGCTAACCCAGTTAACATGGCTGCGATGGCACATCGATGAATCCCCCCTTAGGTTGGGACCATCTAGTACTAAAAAAACATGGCTGCGATGGCATCATCAAGGGTTATCACACTAGATGTTGACAACCTCTGCGCAGTAGGGTAAAACAGCTCAGCAAAGGCAGCGGTCACTTTGCCTTGATACATGCTAAGGCGCATAAAATCCTGTTTCTCATTGTTTATATTCTGCTTTGGAATTATTAAGCCAAAAGAGCCTCCTTAACCTCTCTGCCCATGTATGCAGCGTGTCCATATAAGGGACTACCATCTCTTGTGCCAAGCAACTTAAATAAGAAATAATTTATTTACTTTTTTGGTTGTCATTCGCGCCTTGCATGGGAGATTCATAAACATACATAGAAGAAGTAATGCTCCCTCAATTGGATGAACTTGTCTTTTAATGTGGGTTTAAATGGGCGAGTTCAAGCTCTTTTAGACGAAATCATGAGCTTACTAGTTGCTTTTCAAGGGCAACTTTCCTTGATTCATTGTTAAGGGGAAGAGTTGGAGAGCTACTCACTTTGAGAGCCTAAATTATTTAGTTAAGATTTTATGGTGTAAATGAGCCCTGTAGTCAGCACCATTTTGTGGGAATCTAGATAACCTTTCCTGGTGTCAATTTTTGCTAATTTCACAAATAATTTACTTAATATAAAAATTGATAAAGCACAAAAAATACTAAAAAGCTGGAATTTTTTAATATATGTTTTATTAGTGGGGGGAGGGTGTTAAAGAGCAAACCCTCCTAAATTCTGATGATTAGTATTTAACCCTCTCAAGGCTCAAAGTGAATTGGGGCATGAAATTTAAATTAGCTACGGTTATCTGAATTAAGGAATATGGGATTTCAAGCTAAAGAAGCTGTCAATTTTTACTTTGCTTTAGTGGTACGCCTATGGAGGGTCAATACTGGGTAGGACTAGTCCATTTGGCAATGATATAATATATTTAACCCAATCAATGGGTGAGAAAAAGTTTCACATTGCAGGACTTTCTCTATCCCTATAAAAGGGGATGGTCTCCGCCTAAGTGTTTGAACTGAAGTGTTGAGGGGATAGAAAGGAGCCTCAGCATCACTTCCCATATGTGGCTGCAAGTTTGGCACAACCCAATTACTAAGAACAGGACAATTAGGCTGAGAAGTGTCTGAAAAATTGCCCCAATTTGAGGGGTTCCACTCAAGAACGTCTAGGGTCTTTTGGCAATATTTTTGTTACTTCCATCTGAACTGCTCTTATCATCATATTGGACTTTTAAATGTCTGACACTGTTTAGATATTTTTGGGCAAGACTTGATTAAATTTTTTAGTCAAAGTCAAGATGGCAATTGGCTTACAAGGCCTGGAAAGATTTTACTATGATCAAAGCTAATTTCTAATGTGGGTAAAAGCTATAGTTTCAACAATGTAGTCTCTTAATTCAAGATAGCTTTATAAAGAAATTAGTTAAAGTATTACATATCCCATAATACACTTAGCTATAATATTTGATCTGAATAATATAAATTATATAATATCATCAACGTCATTATCTCTTATAAGTAATAATATAAAGTTAATAATAAATTTCCTTTTCCCAACAAACAACATTGGTGACTATAAACTAAATATGGGTTAGATAGTTTTAAACAATCCATTTTTGTCATATTATTTTTGCTCAAGCCTTTCACACTTTATAAAATTGTCCCTACATCAGTTTTAAAGCAAATAAGTGGTTAATAAATCTGCGCAGCGCTTTAACATTAGCTCCTGCATTGAATATTCATAGTATAAAGGTACATTTATTCATTTATTGTAGCTTTAGCCTCATAGAAAATAAGGTCAACATATTGCCAAATAATGGTAAGGTCTTGGTTATAAAAGCCTGATCTAGGTTTTCATTATAATATTGGCTTATTGCACTATGCTATGTATTACCATATGAAACTAAGATAAGTTTTTAATAAGAATCCAAAGGTGTATGGAAAATTTTTACTAGCTATATTCTCTGAAAAGCACTGAAAATTTTCAAATACATTCCTTGTTTTTAACTTCTTTCATTCTTTTAGTTCTTGACTTAATGTAATTTTAATCATACTTTCAGGAAGCATTGACTCTGCTGCCTCCATGGTACTTCATAAACGTTATATTGTTTTTGATCCCACAGCCCAAACCACCTCTGAATATTATATAGCATAACCCCCTCATAGTATCATCTTGTACTATCTTATAAGGTACTGGTAGTTTTCCTATTTTTCTTTTAAAGGGTTTTTTGGGTTCATTAAACAATAAATGTCTACTTGATTTGGGTTAAGAGATTTCATAATAAATTTAGTACCTTAGAAAACTCTGGGTTGCAGCAGGTAATTTATATGGTAAAGAATTGGTTTAATTTATGGAATTTAGCTAGTAGAGATTAAAAATCTAAGGTGTAGTTTGAAAAATTATTGAATAGAACTATAGCTTCAATATTAATCCTTCATGAACAAACATTAAAGTGATTACTTCCTTTGAGTGTACTTAAAATTGATGTAGATGAAGTAGTTTCCTGTTAATAATTGGCGAAAGGTATTGACAGTTCAACGCACTTATTAACAAAACTTTTAAAAATGCCTTACAATTCCTGGAGCTCATTTTTAAAAGTTCAAAAAAATGCAAACAAACTTCTGTTTAATAAAAAAGAACATTATTTGTCATTTGGTAGACATATAAATTAGGGATATTGAAAGTAGAGGACCTAGTAGTTACTTTTATAAAAAAATTCTTCCACACCCTTTCAAAATTTTCATTTTAAATAAGAAAAAAAACTTTATATCTTTGCACCTAACTATCAAAGACTTTTAATAATTTATCTTTTTATCTTGAATCACTTTAAAAAATACCTGGTTTATAAATTGATTTCTGATGACATTTTATAATACTAAATTTCATTTCTTGCTCTATATAGAATAGCCATATACTAATCACCACCCTGAGAGCAGTCAGATACTTCTAATGCAGACATTTTTAAGAAATAAAATCTTTATATTCCAAACTCAACAAATGATAAGACAACAACTAGTTTTCTCTACAGATAGCTTCTATTTATCAAAGCGAAAACGTCTATCATGATGTGTGTTAGATTTCCCCTTTTAAGGGTGAAGCTTTGATTTGGTATTACTTATATAGTTATAATTAATACCAATTTTCTTTTTATTATTATATAGTACTAGGTGACCCATGCGAATACTTCGCATCCTTTCAGGTAATAGGATTCCATATACGACTAACCTATGGATAGTACTTAATCAAAAAAATAGATTATTGCAAATAACGAATGATGAAAAGTGGCAAAAACATAACGAAAATATAATTTAATTTTTTAATTAATAAACTAATTTTAAAGTTGTAAAAATTATTAATAGAAAATTAATAAATATACAAAAATTGGGACAAATATTTCGAAATAAAAATTTATTTTTTGTAATTCAAATGCAATAAATTTTATAATTAATTAATTTCTTGTTTTAATTTGATTGACACGTTGTTTATATGTTTATACGTTGTTTATACGTTTATTTTATTATATTCTATTCTATTTAGAGACTTCAGCGCCACCACGACACTTTATATTACCAGCAACTGTTAAAATAAACAGATTGCCACCAGATGGCAACCCTTGTTTTTTTTAAAATGTAATTTTTTAAATAAAATTTTTAAAATGTAAGTTTTAAAATGTAATTTTTTAACAAAAACATTGATTTTAAGATATTTACTCATTTTTCGTCATTAGAGGGAAAAATAATCTTCAAAATAGCGTATCAAACATTAATTTTGATGCAGTATTAAGGGAGATATTTCACACCAACAAAAAAACACCTTTGAGAAATAATATATAGAGATACTATTAGATCTATATTAGGTCTAATATTATTATATAGGGCAACATGCGATTCCCATCAATTAAACTGGACTTATGAACTAACTTATCAGTTAATGAATTTGAATTACTCCCTAGTGATCCACTGATAGGATTAAGCAAGCTTGATGCAAGGCTTCGATTATTTCTGATTATCTACTCTATCCGATCTTTAATCTATAAATTTATCCTTGATATTTAATTTAGCCTCCATTATAATTCCCTAAAACCATAAATAGTACTAAATCCATAATAAAGTAACGTTTCTTGCAGTATATTTACTCTTTGAAGTTCATTTGGCATATTTATATTTGTATTTCAGTGTGAAATCCAACATTTATTATATTCAGCCCATGAGAACATCTGAACCTTCGCCAACTGGTTAAGTTACAACAATAGGGAATTATTTGGACCTCTGAACCTCTAATAAAGGTTAAGTCCATTATATATATATATGGATTTTAGTGTGAAATCCTTGACTGTCCACAATCTTAAGTGAGCTTCAAAGGACCTGGCTCAATTTATTATTGGATTCAGTGCAAATTCTGACATTGGTGCTCCCTACCAGGTCCCTTCTGAGCCACACAAAGTATTCAATTATACTAAGGACATATAATGAAACTAAGACCACTCCTCTACATTCCTTTGGAGGAGTTGGAGATAATTTTCCAGGAGAGTTTTGACCAAGTTTCAACTTATACGGCTATTATAGAAAACCTGAACACCCTAAATAATCGACTAATCATATTAATCACAAAGGAAATGGAAGAATTGAACAGTGAAATACACTGGGTACATGATGTTTGTTATGATGAAGACCAGCTTAATCTAATTAGTGTCTATGCTGAAAATGCTGTCTATTGAGTAGCAGTATGCACAAATGAAGTTGAGAATTAAGCTCTTAACCCAATATAATTCCCTAGATAAAATTTCATCATATATAGCATAATAAGCAGGAGCAACTTGTGAACACATGCCATCAGTATTATGATAAATTTCAAACAACATGGAATAAGTTAGTTAAATTTGGACTTGTTCATCTAAGGAACTAGATGAAGCTGGTCAAATTAACAACTCTTTTATTGAAGCTAACCAAAATTAAAAAAAATTACTTAAACCAGTTATGGAGAAGACCATCTCAACTGAAAATAAAGTATTGGATGAAACCAATAATCTATCCAATAATGTACTGATATTTGTGAAGTAAATTCCAGTTCAGATATATCCACCTCTTTTACAAATATAGCCTTGGACAAATCTAATAATCTGTTTAAAAAAGAAATCAAGAGGGAAGAGAACCAACTCAAATTTCTTATCCCAACTGAGCTCTTGAATAAGTTGGATAAATGCAAGTCTTATGTCATCTATAAGCCTGACCCTTGAACCCTCAAGTGATGAGTGCAATGATGAGACTGATGTTTATATCCAACCAAATCTCCAAATCGTGAATACCCTTCCAGACAATTTGATCACATCTTTCCAATAGTCAAACCATATTTCCCCATTAATTCGCAACAGCTTAATAATTATCTATATTGTACTAACAATCTAGATAGTTCCAATTATACTATAGAATCCAAACTTCCCGATTTAGTCCTTACAATTTAGTCAACCATGAATTTGGCTACCCAATTGATTTAAAATCTAAGCCACTTGACCTAACTTTTATATATGATGATAATTTCAATTTTGCCCAATCTATATCATTTGATAATAATTCATTAAGACATGCTAGAGATGTGGTTACTCACTGAATTTAATCAATAGAGAAACTCAACCTGGAGAAATGTTTGATCACATAAAACTAGATCCAAAATTTCAGAGCAATTAACTGTCTACAAATCAATTTATGGGGCAAATTATCTAAATATTAACTAACTCTTATAATTCAGACAATTTTAGTTGAGTATCAAAAAAACTTGAATATTTAACTAAGGAACTTTATATGAAAGATAATCCACCTGATTCACTCTTATCTTGAAAGATCTAATACTCAGTTTGCCATTCCAACCTTAAACTGCAGCCAAAATCTTTAAATCATCTAAACTATCTCAACAACCTCAAGGTGGTCTCAAGAAAGTGCCGCTGAACTGACAACTTGAAGTCCAAAGTTAGATAATTCCTCTGAAAGACAAATTTCCAGCCAATCTAACTTTATAGTTTTATGATTTTACCAATGATATTGACCATCTATTCAAGTAAAAACTGACTATATCTTTAAGCAAAGCAACTGACACCCCTAGTCAAGGCTTGGAGGGGGCTCTGTCAGGATTTCTCTATTAAAGGTAAAGCCTTGACTTGGTCTTACTTATTTAGCTATATTAAATACCAATGTGCTTTAATATTATATAGTATACTTTTGGATCTATACTATTAGGTCTTTTATTATAATATAATGCAACAAGCAATTCTCATCAATTATACTAGAATAATGAACTAACTTATCAATTAATGAATTTAAATTACTCTCCAAGTGATACACTAATAGGATTAAGCAAGCTTGATGCAAGACTAGAATTATTCCTGATTATCCTGATCTATCTGATCTTTATTTTTGCGGTTCCCCTAGATTTTTTACTAACCTCCATTTATTATACTTCCTTATTACCATAAATAGTATTAAATATTTACATAATAAAGTAACTTTCCTTGCAGTATTATCTACACTTTGAACTTTAGTTGTCATATTTATAATTGTAGTCAGTGCAGAATCCAACAACTATTATATTCAGCTCTCAGGGACCTCTGAACCATTGCCAACCTATTAGGATCTAACAGTAGGGAATTTACTTGGACCTCTGTACTTCTAATAAAGATTAAAACTTATATTTTTTATATATTAGATTTCAGTGCAAAATCCAAGAAATCTCACAACCTTAAGTGAGCTTAGAAGGACCTGACTCAATTTATTAACAGATTCATTGCAAATTCTGACAATATGGGAAAAACTAGCCAAAATTATACATACTCTCATGGAGCAGGTAAAGTAACAACGTGGAACAACAACATTTAGTCTGAGTATCATGGCTTGAGAATGACATAATAATGGGGACAAACACCAAGGATATCTCTGCATGTCAGAAGGCCAAGAAGGTGAAGTTGGCAGGCCTCCCTGACCTCAACGATACCTTGGGTCAACGCTGGGTTAAGGCGAGGTATGCTCAGGTTGGTCCTGGGGATGTAAGAGAAGTTTGGTCCTATATAACAGCAGGTGCATTTAAAACGAACAGCTTTGCAATTATAAATGACGGTTTAATATATTTCTCAGTGAACAGGGCGTCAAAACCCATTCTGTTTTTGAAATTTCCATCTTGGGTCAGCCTTGCATACAATCAATAACCTGAGTTTGGTCAATCATTTGAAAAGCACACTGGCTGATGGAGTGTGCGCTTACTAATGCATTCAGCTTAGCACCACTTCCATCAAGTCATTCCTCTAAGTTTCCTTAAAATTGCTTCCTTGAGACCAATCTCTCCCATTGGTTGACTTTCCTCATAATAAAGTACCCTTTGTTAGCATATGTTTTATATATGTTATCTTGGACAAACCTGTGCGCAGACCTCTTTGAGGAGGTTTTGCACAAAACCAGCTATCTAATTAAAAAACCATAATTCTTTCCGCTCAGGCACAGTTGGGCCGCCCAGGTTTCCTCCAACCTGGGCCGCTTATACCCTCCCACTCAGAGCACTGCTTGGGTATGGACCTCGCTTTGGGTTTCACTCTAGTCTCGTTGTTGGTTTTGTTTTGTCTTTTTTATCTACTGATAACCACCCTCTCCTCTAAGTTATTTCACTTTAAACACTCTTGGTGGGGCTTTACTAACTTTATTACTGATGATTAGTTCCCTGGCGTTGGGCCTTTGCACCATGCACCACCACGCTGGGAACTATAAGTTATAGACATTCTCCTTTCATTAGTCAACCAACCCCTTTATTTTATGTGCATGGACATTTTCTGTGTGGGACTTTTACAAAGTGTAAATGGTTTGCGCCAAATATTAGCCACGGCTGCAGTGGGGATTACCACTGTTTTCTCTTTTTCCTAAAGGTTGGAGCATCTCAGTGTTATTCTCACTAACTCCAACTAAAAAGTACCCACCCTTCATGCTCATACCTGGAGGATACAGACACATTGCAATTGTGGGATCTGCTGTTGGATGCCACAAATAATTTGTTTAAAGTGAGAATTTTACTTTATAATAAAAGTAATAAATAACGCTTTGTTAAAGTTCTTTAAGTTTTTTATTGTTTAAGCAGGTCAAACCCAATAAAGATCCTTTTCTCAATACTAGTTTTTCCTATTTAAACTAGTTCAGATTTCGAGACCATGGGTATTCGAGGCAAAAATATATAAAGCTGAATCATCTAAATTAGGAAATATAGTTTTTCAGCCTAAAAGATCAAAGATAAATTTTTTGAGGCAAAACTGACCTATGTGGTAACAATTTGATGAATTGTATCCAATCACCAGTGAGTAAAATCTTCTCACTTTGGCGGTGGTCAGACTCACGTGGTGATGATTGGATAATTTTCACCCTATCATCAAGTAAAAAATCTTCTCACCTCGGCGGTGGTCAGACTCACATGGTAATGATTGGTTAGTTTGCACCCTATCAACTTCAAGTAAAATCTTCTCACCTCAGTAGTGATCAGACTTATGTGGTAATGATTTGTTAATTCACACCCAATCATCACCGGGTAAAATCTTCTCACCTTGGGAGGGTTCAGATCCAAGTGATAATGATTTGTTAATTTGCACCCAATCATCAGGAGTAAAACCTTCTTCTCACCTCACAGAGGTTCAGATCCATGTGATATTGAACACCTCAAATTCAGCTGAGAATTTGGAGTAATCCTATTATTAGTTATTACCCTTTTAAGCTGATTTTTGTGATAAACTGTATTTTTTGATAGTTAGGATTCCACCAAGAATCTGCCAAGGTCTTTTTGCTGTTGGTACTCATATCATTATTAACCACAATATTATTTGATGATTTGGCAGGAGATGGGCCAATTATGGTAGCAGATTCTGGAGCACTAATACCTCCAACATTCTTTTTCTTAAGTTAAAAAGGAGAATGTCTGACAGCAGTCCGAGAGCCATGATTCCTTGACTTTCCACTGAATTGATAAAATTGACTCAAATAAAATATGGTTTTGGCACCACATTCAGATTGTGCAGGCAGCTATCCTCAAAATAGGGCCTGGTGATGATGGCCTTGGGTAACGTTGGACAACACATTGCCAAAATGGTAAGAGGGTCATTTGCAACCAAAAATGAGTTTTATAACAACGTTGCTTTTTATACAACTGAACAATATTTATTCTCTTATGGCTCAGATATGGACCCTATTTCAGTGTATCAAATCACCCCAGAGTGCCCATGCTTGACCACCACAATGATCCGCGGAACTTAGGAGTTGAATAAGGAGTTACAATTACAATATAAAAACGTTTATGCAGTTTTTGAAGATATGGTGGGATATGTGGCCTCAGTAGTAAGAGTGGCCAAATATCCCTCTCCATTCTATGATGCAGAAATGTAATCTAAGAGTATGTTAGACCGTGAAGAAAATTTTGGTGTTAAAGTGTTGGCGTTTTCTGTTATAAATAAAGATCATTTGGTATGTTTTTATTAACTACTATCCTTTCACCCCCCCTCAGGTAAAATAAGCACTACTATTTTGGTGGATACTGGAGCCTCTGAGAACTTTATTGACCAGGACCTAGCCAACTATTTTGATCTTAATTACTTGTCAGGTGGTATGGTTAGGGAGGGGCTTCTTAAGGTTTCTCACTCTGAAGGTAAAAGGGTAGTAGATTATCGAGTAGGCAAGTATATTTTTAACAGACCGTTTCCAAGCTAAGAAAAACCTCTTGTACCCCATTATTTTGGGATTAGAATGGTGGCGAAAGTTTGATGTCATGACCAACTTGAGAGACAATACCCTTTCCTTAACATTTGGTAATGGTCATATATTATTGTTTCATTGTCTGAGGCAAATTTTCAGGGCGATTTGCCTCACTGGGCCAATATCCACAATCTTAGTCTCACTCCTTTAAAGAAGCCCTCACTGAATATATCTTTACCTTCCTGTTTGGAGGTGTTAAATTTTGATTTGATGTGGCCCCAGCTAATGTACTACCAGACCATTCTGAGTTTGATTTCGAGTTCAAGTTCACTGTTGATCTGTTGCATATGTTTTCCCAGATTTACCTTTTGACCATATGGGAGGAAGCCGCATTAAATGTTTGGGGGTAATGTGTATTTTTCAATGGCGCGATTTTAGCGTATTTCTCTAGTAAGCTTACAGTTCTCTTCGTGGAGAAAGCTGATGGTAATTTATGCCCATTCATATATTATGAGAACCTAAACAATGTCACTGTACCAAATTTACATCCCATCTCTTTGGATTTACAGATTGCACGTTATGTGGAGAGGGCGAAATTCATCTCCAAACTGGATTACCTAAATGCGTTCAATCAAATATGCATTAAGAAGGGCCAGGAGTGGCTAACCGCATTACATACCAGAAAAGGTATTTTCGTTTCGGATTATGCCCTCTGGGCTTAAGAATGCACCAGCTATCTTTCAAAGCCATATTGATGTGGCTTTAGGGGACCTGCCGAGGCATGTGCGGTTGCCTACTTGGGTGGTATTCTGTTGTTTTCTCCTGATCAAGAGTCCCATGCAGTACACCTTTGGCAAGTGGTGGAGCGGTTAAAGGCAGCCAACGTTTTGCTGAAGATCAGTAAGTGTAAATTTTTCAAGTCACAAGTAACCTTTCTGGGCAACGTTATGTTTAACCAAGGACACATGATAGCTCCAGATTAAGAAAAGTTAATTTGTGAGTGGCCCACTCAAACTTCAGTCAAGATATTGAGGAGCTTTTTACAACGTTTAAGTTCCTTAAGAAGTTCACACCAAGTCTTTCAAGGGTGGCAGCGCCCTTGTATAAGGTGAGTGGGGCCAAAATGCTCCAGTGGACCCCCATTTTGGAGGATGCTCTTCAAGTGCTAAAGTGCATCCTGTTGTCCATGTCCGTCCTTAGCCATGTAGATCCTGAAAAGGAGTTCATTGTGTCTACTGATGCCTCCAACTTCTCCATAGCAGCTGCCTTACTAAAATTAGGTAAAGTTGGAATTGAGCATCCAGTAGGATATTTTTCTAGGAAGATGTCTTTTCCAGAGTTAAATTAAGCCTTATATGATAAAGAGTTAATAGCAGTGGTTAATGCGCTGACTTATTGGCGTCATCACTTGCATGGATCATCCCAACCTTTCCGTGTCTGTACAGTTCACTGTGGCTTGTTGTACTACCATGAGCCTCATTCCTTGACCCCACAGCAAACCTGTTGACATGAGACCCTGGCCCAATTTGCATTTTCTTATGAGTTTACTAAGGGCAAGGAGAATGGTTTGGCGAATGCCTTGAGCTGCAACCCTGCATTAGCTCCTGATCCAAAGGAGGTAGAGGTGCTTAATACCCACTTGATTAAACCACCGGGTAAGATTGTCCTTAACTTCCCTCTCCCTTGGCCCATGGGCCAGCGCTCGTTCATCTGGAAGATGCGGAAAAATACAGTATGTTCAGAAATTTAGTCCTTTCTCAGCCATTGTCAGCTGAATTTTCTATGGTCCTTACTAAGAGTGCACTGAATCAGGACGATCTAGCAAGGAGTTGTCACGTAAAGGATGAGATGGTGTGGTTTCAGGAGCGCCTATGGGTTCTCTCTGGACTAATTCGCCTGGAAATCATCAGGGACCATAATGACAGAATCAACGTTGATTATCCTTGGAAGGCGAAGACTCTGGAGCTAATTTGACGCACATACAATTGAAAGGGCATACCCTCACAGGTGGGCAGATAATGTAAAGAGTGCCTGATCTGCAATCAAATGATCAATTAATATTATAGCGGAGTTGTTGGTACCAGTTCAAAAGGCTGAAGGGCCATGGTTTTCCCTATCTGTGGATTTCATTGTGGAATTAGTTGTTTCTGATGGTTATGATGCCAACAAGTTAGTGGTGGAACAATTTATGAAGTTTTCCCAATTTATTCCTTGAAGAACCACAAAACCGCGGCTGAGATAGCTAGGCTCATAGTCACTCATGTGTTTGCGCTTCATGAGGTCCCCCTAAGGAATAATTAGCAATTGGGGACCCCAGTTTACCTCTTTCTTTTGGGAAGAGTTGGGTAATACTCTTTTAGATTCGCCCATGCCGTTCAAATGCCTACCACCCCAATCAGATGGGCGGACTAGACGAGTGAACCAGTGCTTGGAACAATTTCTGCGGTGTTACAATGCCGCAGATCATTCTGATTGGGTTTTCACCTTCCTATGGCCCAGTTTAGCTATAACAACATGTTAGATGTGCCTATTAGTTTTTCCCCGTTAATAGACAACCATGGATTTAACCACGCCTTCAATATGGAGCCAAGTTTTAAATAAAAATTTGAAGTGGTGATGGTTCTTTTAGACTATCAAGAAAGTACATCAGGGGGTTTTCACAAATATGGAGGCGGCAATGCAAGTTTACAAGGAGAACGCTGATGGAAGAAGGCGAGTGGGTCCTACTTACAAAGAAGAGGATCTCGTGATGCTTGATGCTCAAAACATTCCTATCAAGAAGCCATGCATAAGGTTGGTACCAAAGAGTATTGGCCCTTATGGAATTGTCAGAAAGGTGGGCCATGCCTCATACCAGTTAAATCTTCCCTATTCATTTTGGATCTTTTTAGTCTTTTACAAAAGCAAATTGACGTTTTTTGAGGGTCCCCATCAGATACTCCATAGGCTTATCTCGTGGATGGGGAACCAGAGTGGGAAGTGGAAGAGATAGTAGCCTCCTGCCAAGTAATAAGAAGGCTTGAGTTACTGGTTTCTTGGAAGGTTTTTGATGCAGCGGAAAACATTTGGGCACCAGTGCATGACTGTGCACATGCCCAAGATCTGATTGACTTTATCACAAGCGTTTTCCTCAGGCCGCCAGACCTAAGTAAAAGTAGACTGTTGCAGCTATGAAGTTGGCACTAGCCCACAAGAACTTTTCTTTAGCGCAAGCCCCTGGAGGGGAGTGGGTGGACCCCAAAAGGACGAGAGAGTAATGTTACGGCTTGAGAATGACATGATAATGGGGACAATCACCAAGGATAAGTGCATTCAGGAGGCTAAGAAAGTGAAGTTGGCAGGCCTCCCTGACCTCAAAAATACCATGGATCAACGCTGGGTGAAGGAGAGGTATTTCCAGGTTGGTCCTAGGGATGTAAGAGAAGTTCAGCCCTGAATAATAGCAGGTGCATTAAAACGAATAATCTTTGCAAATTAGAAATGACGGTTTGCTTCTATTTCCAGTATATGGGGTCTTTGACCCATTTTGTTTTTAAAATTTTCTCGCGGGTTGGCCTTTCCCACAATCAATAACCCAGTTTGGTCAATTACCCAATTATAGCACACTAGTCAATGGAATTGTGTGCTTATTGGTGCACCTCAACTTAACGCCACTTCCATCAATTGATTCTCCTGAGTTTCCTTAAAATTGTTTTCTTGAGACCAATATCTCCCATTGGTTGACTTTCCTCATAATAAAGTACCCTTTGTTAGCAAATGGGTTATATATGTTATCTTGTACAAACCTGTTCGCAGACCTCTTTGAGGAGGTTTTGCACAAAATTAGTTATTTAATTCTAAAAACCATATTTCTTTCCGCTCAGGCACAGTTGGGCCGCCCAGGTTTCCTCCAACCTGGGCCGCCTATACCCTCCCGCTCAGAGCACTTCTTGGGTATGGACCTCGCTTTGGGTTTCACTCCCGCCTGGTTTTTAGTTTGGTTTTGGTTCTTTTATCTACTGATAACCACACAATCCCTATTTTATTACAGTTCAAACACTCATGGTGGGGCTCTACTAACTTTATCTACTGACGATTAGTTCCCTGGCGTTGGGTCTATGCACTGTGCACCACCCCACTGGGAACAGGAGAGTTTATAGACACTTTCCTTAAAATGAGGTTTCTCTCCTGAAGTATGGGATCTGATTTGATATACTAATAAGCTTTTACTTACTACCACCATTCAGAATAACATAGTCAAAAAACAAACATTGTTTAACTGCTTTTAAATTACAGCCTACTGGAAGCCTAACTAACTAGTCTAGGAATCCGTTGTAACATCCATTATGAGGTATAGTAAGTCTCTTCACAACTACCCACTAATGAAGTGGATACCAAGTCAGACCACTATCTTTTCTAATAATGCATCTGGCGATTTGCCATAACCTGAAGGTTGTTTCACTTATCATCGAGAGTGGGATGGGTAATAGACGGCTGACTTAACCCTACTCTAAAGTATCAGACATGTATAGTGCACCTCTTCATTTGTCATAGATAATGATGAGATAACAGGTACAACTAAAACTTCTTGAATAAGTACCAAACTCAATTAAATTAATCATCCATAAAACCTTAATTATTTTTATGAACATCTAAGTTCCCCCTCAAATGCTACAGTATAAAATACAGAATTAAATTAATTAATACTTTTTTAATTTTGCGAGCCAATATTGTCTTCTTGAGTCCACATGGGACTAAAATATAATTCATTTTAAAGAAAATTTTATAAGAATCGAAAAAGCAATTTTTGAAAATCACAATGCCAGAAAGTTTACAAGGTACTACCAGACCCTGCAGACCCATCTATTCTATGGGACCCGCAAGACCTCTTGTCCTATCTGGAACCTCTGGGCCTTATGGACTCTATGGACCCTCCATCCCTCTGAGACCCAAGGACTATCATTCTTACCTAGTACCTAGTTCTATGTTTTTAATGACTATATAATGAGGATCCTTGGAAGAAAAAAGTAGCTTTTTTCCAAGACTTGCATGGTCAGGTTGCGGGCAGACTTCAAAGCTCTGGCATCTTTTTATTTGAAGTTCTTCATTTCAGAAAACCCTTTTTAAATACTTGATGACGAACTGGATAACATGGGATTATTCTTAAAATTAGCGGAGAATTTATTAGACCGCTTGTGAAAACATGTGGCACCTTGAGGCTAAGGTCAGTAACTAAAAACGTCAACTACAGGTCAATATAATCAAATAAACACTGAAGGAGTTTTTGAATTAGAAAGACTTGACTGTCACTTCTAATCAGTAATAGAGTTATGTTGTTAGACAACATTAAAAGATTTCCTATAAAATGACAAACAGGCTATCATGAGTATACTAGAATGAAGATTTCTGAGCTTGGGTTTAACGTACACCTGCCGTTAACACCATTTAATAACTTATGCATCTAATTTTGAGTTTATTTTTAAGGAAAAGTCTGTAGCCTAGCAAAGGAAGCATTGCCTCATATTTATTTAACCAAGCCTACCAGGGGACGGACATTACCAATGCTCAAAAGAGCTAAAGTCCCACGATAGAATAAATACAATAAAGCCAAAATGAGACGGATGGAGCTACTTAAACTGACACAAAATCTAAACAAAACACACCAACCAAGTTGAAAGCAGAAGCTGCTATCCATCCATGGTGGTTTGTGAAAGGGAATTGGGAGGCTCATCTTTCTCATCTGTTGTGGACATGTAGTGGCACAAAGTGGATATCAATGGTGTGAGTGAATCATGAAAATAAGGGTTGAGATAACAAATGGGTGCTTGCAACTCAATGTGTGCAATGAGGAGGGTGGAAATATAGTATGCAAGTGCTTTTTAGCCTCAAGGCGTACTTTAGGTAAGGTGGCGATGGTTGCAAGGTTGTTGTGGGTAATGCGGTTTTTTGGGTTAAATTTTGCAACCTCTGCAACTTTTTTAACTGCTGAATTTGCCACCTGATAGTATCAGAGATAATTTTTGCTGTTTTGGAAGCATGGTACTGGGTAGGATAGGAGGTGGCAGGCCTGTAGCCAGTACTGCAAATGATTTTGCAACAGCTTTACAGGTTGTTCAAAATTTGGAGGAGGCAACAGCCTCTTCTACTAGTTAGTGGTCAAATTTAACTGGGATGACATCAGAGTGAGGCGCATGTTGGCGCTTTGGGAATTGGGCCGCATAACCAGTATTGAGGTAAATTTTGAATGAAGGAGGCCCGGTCCATTCAAATTCAGTGATAGGACCGCCTAATTCATTAACTTCAATTAAATAATTCTATGGATTTTGTCTGAATTTGTATGAGTTATTTGCATATGGGTTATCTTTTTCATTTGGATGGGATGATGGTTTTGAAATTACTTTAGTCTATTCTGGCTCCTGATTTATGTGTTCAGGAGAAGAGGTTCATTGAAGTAATTTTTGGTTTGTTGATTCAGTAATTGCTGTGGCTACCACTTTGGGGAGAGGGGATGAAGGATAGTGCCCCATTATAAAAATGTTATTGGATTGGCTATGGGGTCATCGTGCATAAAGTAATGTGTAAATGCCATGGCTCATGTGCTTGAGGGGCAGCGCTGTTTTTAATGGTCCAGCTTTAAACAGGTAGTGTAAATGGTGCGCCCTCCATCCACCTGAGCCCAAAAAGGATGGCTTGGGGCAGAAGGGATAATGGTGTTAGGAAGAATTAAGAGGGCTATTTCAGTTGATGCTGGGCATATAGTCATGAAGGTGCAGTGGCCTGCAATGCAAGTGGCTCCATTGGGAACCACGAATTGTATCACGGGATCAAAACTTTATTCTGATAATCCAACAATAATTTCATTCATTAAAATTTTGGGTGGTAGGTGGGCATGGAGGCCTGCAAACTGAACCACAAGAGTGGTACGATTGGGCAACCTGGTATGAGTAGTTGGGATGGGGGTGCCTTGAAACACCAGTGGGATGGTAGCTGCACCTGCAGCATCAGCTTCACTTGAGAAGACAAGATCAAAACACTCCTTAAAGGGGCGGAAGTTGAAGAAGGCTGCAGGCTAAAAACAGTCTGGGATAATTTGATAATTGATTTATATGAATAGAGGAACAACTGCCATATACAACCTGGAGGCTGAATTTCATGTTGTTCTGAGGGGAGCACAAGTGGGCATCGTGGCACCTCCTGGGTTCAGAAAATATGTAAGGCTAAGTCCTTTGGTGGGACATATCATGCTTAAAAGTTCAGAGGGCTAGCTGATCCATCCCTGAGCACATTTTGGTAATGGACAAGAAACATTAGGAAGTGGCACATGATGACCCACATGGGGGCAGCGGGTGTCAAATGCATTGACATAGGAAACTTGAATAGGGAGATGACAAAAAGAGCTGTTTTTAATACGTTTCAAACTATGATTTGACCAAAAATGAGAAAATTGAGAAAAAAGTAGTTGCATCATCTCATTTTGTATATCATCAAAAGTGAAAGTTAAATATTCACGTCAAAAAATAAAGCGCTTAAAAACATGTCTTAGACTTGAAGTTTTGGAGTATATGGTTTAAATCTAAAGGAGTGTCAAGCTTGTTATAAAGTCAAGACAGAGCTAAATATTAAATTTAAACCCAGTAACACATTTTTAAGACATATATTAATCTATATGGGAATATGACTCCTTAGAAGAGTCAAAACTGAATTTGCAAGCCATTTATATGCTATGCTTTGAACCTTAGAAACAACTGACAGATCCTTAGATGACGCATTTACACTATAATTTTCTGCCATTAAATCACGTTTAAGCATAAATTGCTCATAAATGGGTTTAAACAAACATCTTTATATTTGAGATGTATAAAAAGCCCTTATGAACCCCTTCCTCAACTAAAAAGGCCACAACTCCACGCCATTTATGAACTGACATTATTATAGTCCTATTAAATAAGGAAAGAAGTAATAAGAAAAATACTTGCTTCAAGGGTAATGCTACTCAGCAAATAATATTGATGCTAATTTGCCATGGAGATGGAACAAGGCTTACCAGCATAAATTAAGAGGGTATTAATGGTAAGTAACCTAAAATACCTCCAAATAAATTCATTTATAACTCTCTAGCCTGATGTCACTGCCTCTTAGGAACTCAAAGTATGAGCTTATTTTTAATTTCTTTGGAAGGCTGACAAGGGGACAGACACTTCCAATGTAAGAAGGAAACCAAATTAATATCAAGAAGACACCATAGAGGAGGCAGGGCCACATCCTTTTGTTATAAGGTACAACCATGACTATTAAAAAGGGGGACTTCTCATGTAATGTGCTATGCCATGATAGAGAGTGAGTGGAGAATAGGGTTCATATTCATAGGCCAATGGTAAATCATGAGTTAATTGAAATTTGGTGGTGTAGTGTCATGTAGCTAAAGACCCATGCTTGAAAGGGACTGCTAAGTGGTTTTGAAAGTGATTGTCTGCTTCTTAAAGGGTGAGAGTTTCTTCTGAGAAAAAGCTCAGGACAATCGTTTGGACCGTACATAACTCTATTGCCACATGATGCAACTGAAGATAGTAAGTAATGGGTGATTCCATATTGAGAGAAAAGAAGTTCCTTGACAGGCTGAACTCCTGTAGGTTAGCTTGTTAAAGGGTGCAAACCTCTCTCCAGATAGCCTTAAAGGCTGAAGGTATTCCAGGAGGTCTACAAGTTACATGTTGGCCGCATTATGCACATGGTTATTGAGGTGTGTTGGATAACTCTGCTGTGCAGTATACACTCTATAAGCATATTCAGTACAGGAGCGCGTACCCTGGGTTGTATAAGTGTGATTGGCGTACAGAAAATCATCTTTTGGACTCCCAGATTGTGAGCTATGACCAGAAAATCTAGTTAGTCTGCACGTACAATGGTATATATGTGGCTTGAAACTATGTAATATAGCACAATTTGTCCATATAATTCTTAGCTGAAAAGCATAGATAGGCGCCCATCAAAGTGGCAGGGCTTCATATGGTAATCTTCGCTTTTCTTCTGATGGTTAGAGGCAGCTGCTTTAAGTGCATGTGTGCACCATGTGGACCTGTAGCAGTATGGTGGAACTTTATATATATGAGCAGCAATTTAAATGCATGTGGGTTTTATAGCAAATAGAACGTGAAAATTTTTATCTTGCAGCGCAGCCCATTGTTTGGTCAGTAGAACTGGATCAACTACCTAAGAAATCCAAGTGCATAGTATATGGGAAGATTTTTCATCTTTGTTAGTGATATCTTACCTCTACTACATCTTGGGCTAAAGTAAAGTTTCAAGACTCTCAAGGGCTAGGCAATCTGACTAAAAAATGCCCTTGCAGGAGAGCATATACTGATGTAAAGAAGAATGGTGGAAAACAATATCATGTCTGATAAACCAGATATTGGAAATTAGCAGTGAACTAGCAATCAAAACTCAGCCTGTCAAGCTGGTGTGCTGCTATGATGATATGCGATACATTTAGTCATTTTTCCTTGAGATGGTTTTCCATCAAGATATTGGCATAACTCCTGACTCAAGCCATACTCCCATGTGGTGGACAGGTCCCATGGGGGGCATGGAAGCAAATGGAAATTCAAGAGATGTGATGTGGGAAGATCATCTATTAAAGTTAACAAGAACCTATTTAGACATATATACTCACTTTAAAAAGGCGGAATTTGTCTAGTGTATTAATAGTTTTTCTATTAAGATGATCTCTGTCTTATTTGTATTGAGTACTGCATTGCTCACCATTGTGTATTCTCAGGTGGTTGCTTCAAAGATGTGATAGTCTTAAATTTTGAGTTAAAATTTAAACAGTTTTCTGCAAATGCCATTATCCTGACTGGTGATTGGCCGCTCACATTAACACAAGTAAGACGAGCCTTTGCGGTGATATGAGTGGGTCAAGGTTGGAATATACAAGAGGGGGCCTAAAAATCACCTTGTCTGAACCCCTCTGAGGCAGACTAAATAAGCCATGAATCTGAACCCTGGACTGCCATTGTGGCTGATGTAATGAACTTATTTTGATGATAATAAAGAATATTATCTTGTTCTTAATCTGCATATAAATCCCCTTTTTCCTCACTTAGCGCCTGAAATTTAAAAATTATTTAATTAATAGTTATTAAAAGGTTTGAAAGTTTTTCTAATATATTTTAATTATATAACCCTGATAAAAGTCATCTTATTATATTATTAAATTGCATTACTATTGCTTTTGGCCTATCGCATCACATAGAGTCTAGTGCCACTGAACCTCAATGCACACATTCCATAGAACTTACTCTATTCTCCTTTCTTATTTATTAAACTGCATTAGTTAATGTAAAGATAACCCTTTTTTCAATTAATTCTATATAATATTATTAGGGACTCGCTCTACATGTGTTTGCCACTATTGCACATAACTTGGATGAGGATCTATCCTTTTTAACATCAGAGATCCTTTGTATCTTAAAAGTTATCTAAAATTAAGCGAGATATCAAGGCCTCAATATGACTTAATGAAGAACAAATATTGAATTGCAATTTGTACTGATTTCATAAACAACAATTTAGTTTCTCCCTTTAGTGAAGATGGTTTTAAAGAGATGCCTCTGCATGCTCCTGAGCCAACAACAATAACTCTTAAGCGCATGTTATCATCAACACCTAGTCTTTGTGAATAAATCACACAGAACATGTGAGAGTTGGGGGTAGACAACCCATCGAAAGGAAAATTGAAGTATCCAGGAATTCTTTACACATCCAATGCAGGCCCCTATCTAATAGCCGGCCAAACTCACCGGTTCTCAAATATTGTAGGTACTAAAAATTCGCCTATATATATCTGCTGCTGGCTAATAATCTCTAGTATTTGAGAGTTCTCATAATATTATGTTGTGCATATATTGCTGGATTTGGGGTTGAAGCTTATTTTGGAAGACTATATTATTATAGTCGGTATTTCATAGAAAGATTCTTAGTGAACTTTTTGGCTAAGACATATCACAGGGCTATGATATTATAAGATGCCTAGTTGAGAGGTAACATATAGCGTATTGATTTAATAAAGAGTCATTAATATCTATAGGTTTTCCTTTATATGCTTTCTTACTGATGTTATGGTTTTAAAGCAAAATTATTTTTCTCTAAAGGGAGATTTTTTTCTTGGAATGTTATTGTTTTGACCAGCGCTTAGGTGTTTATTCACAACTTCAAAGAGTGGAACTCATTATATAATAAATAAAAGGAAAGTGTGGAGACAATGGCCATAAAGACAGAAGATAACAAAATAATAGATAAATGGTTTTAACAAGAGAGCTAAGTTAGCTAGGTGAAAGGGAGATCCTCATAATTTCGCAAACCCATTATGATAAAATTCACACTAGGGTACCAATGTCAGAGAAACGACAGATAAAGTTTATACTGGCCTGCCAGTTGGGATGCAGAAGCCCCCAAATTAAAAACCAGAATTCCGGGGCTTTGCAACTCAAATGACGTTTAATATGCTGGGATATAAGTAACAACGGAGTGCCTATGGGCTGCCAATGTGAAAAAAAACCTGATGAGAAACATAGCTTTCTCAGCCCTAAGGTCAATGTCCTGGGCGTAGAGAGTAATAAGACTGTAGAAATACATAATGGCTTTGACACGATAGGCCAAGTGACTATGATGAAAATCAAATTTAATAATATGACTGAGTCACTTAGTCAATATGCAGGCCGTGGGCCCACATTGTAGATGTTATGAGGGTTCGGCAAAAAATTAAACTGAATTAGATCAAATTTAGCGTAGGTGAATTTTATTAAAAGTTAGAATAAGAGAATAGACCATCAATTTCTCAAGTATGTTAAGGCTGATTTTATTGATGATTGATTTGGGTAATAGTTTAGGAAAGCACAGGATCATGGCATAAGATTTGACCTAAGCCAGCAAACTTTGAGCAAGAGGGTGAAAATAAAATTATTTTTGATTGACTTCAAAAATTCAGCAGGGTGAGTCGCTGTCAGTTTGTCCATGGATGCACAAATTGCGGACTTTTTGGTTCCAATGGCTAGAAAACTAGCTTCTCGCCTGATGGTTGGCGGGAACCTCCCAGTCCACCACATGTAGGGACAGTCCAAGGAGGTCAGGAACGGATTCAGGGAGCCCAAACTGCCTCTACCTGGTCGCTTCAGCTTCCATTTGACCAAATGAAAAAGATGGATAGAGATTTTGATGCTTTTAAAAGGTTTCGAACTGGTGGCAACATCTTTCAATGACATGATGCCATTGGCGAGCTTTGCAAAGATTTTAAATTATACACTTTGTTTGCCAAAAGTATGTGCCTGTCAGCCCTTGTTGCTGATGATTTGAGGTTCTTGGGCCTTGATGCTAAAAGCTAGTCATCATGGCCTTCATTTGAACCTTTTACCTTATATAGATGCCAATTCTTCATAGCTTGGCACAATTTCCCATAATTTTTAGTACCAATTCTGCTGAAGTTAGCTCTGAGATGGATAGCGGGGTCCTAAAAGGGTAGCTAATACCCTCCACTTGTCCACCACATGGGCGAGATCGCCCTAAGAGATGAAAGGGGCAGCTGTCCTTTTCAGACCCTTTTTAATGGGAAAGGGAACGCCATCCAGTCCAAAAGGAGGGGGCGCTCCCCGGAATAACATTATCCTTACATTTTCCTGAATAGGAAGCGCATTACCAGGAAATTGAGCGAGGGCTACATTCTTATGGGCCATAGGAAACTTGATCGCCATTAGTGTAGTGATTTTTTATGGGGATGGAAAGAATCTGAATGGGTAGCGTGGAAAGCCTTGATGAGCTACAAGCAGTTGGCACAGCTTTGAGCGCCAACCCAGCTATTTTTATAGGCTGTATAGCTTTTCCATGCAGCTAAATATTGGAGTAAATGTCATGAACGTTGGGAGGCTAGGATCTCCTTAACCTCATCTTCCTCCGCACCCATGATCATTATGAGCTCTGAGTCTAATGATATTGCCCCCTTTAATGGGGACAGCTGATAGACATGGAAGACTAAATGTTGCTTCCAGTGGGTGGCAATTTAAAACGGAAGGCGCCATTTCCCAAGACTTCTTCCACCAGATGAGGTCTGAGCGCTTACTTGTGAACTTACACAATGGCACCTGCATGCATAAGTGGCACTTATCAAGCTTAACGTATGACCCTATCTTATTTTGTGCACTGGGAGCCGTTTACAATCTTCAAATTACTTATAATCACTTATAGCCTTTGTTAAGTGCTCCTGAACCAAGGACTGCGTGGCCCAAAGTGCTGATCATGCTCAGCTGCAGCTGGTACCTCCAGGCGAAAGCATGGGCCAACCAAGAGTGAAGGGTTATAACTTGATGTAGCCTCCTAGGGAAGAAGCCTGCGAATGCATGTGTTCTATTGTTATACGCAAATTGGGCGAGGTGAAGGTCGTCCACCCAGGTATACTGAGCAGCTGCGGTGTAGAAACTGCAGATACTGTTCCAGAATCTGATTGACCCTTTCAGTTTGACCATCCAACTGTGGATGATACACAATGGAGTGACAGAGTGCAATCTTCAAGATTGCAAGATAATGTTCTTAATCAGTGCAATAAATTGGGTCTCACAGTCACTGACACTTTCCTGCGGGAGCCCAAACATCAAAAAACTCTTGGTGCATATAGAGGAGTGCAGTTTATTTAGAAGTAATGGCAGAGGAGCACATGATAAACAAGGAGGACTAGTGAAGCGGTCTAAAACTGCCATGACTGCTGAGAACCCCTTGGAGCTGGGTAGCTTAAAAATAAAGTCCATAGACTACGATGTCCATGGCCCCTCTTCTTGATGCAAGGGGTAAAGAAGACCATTTCTTACAGACCAGCCCAATTTGGCCTGTGTACAAACCACACAATTGGCGATCAATTCCAGGAATTCCTTAGAAAAGTCTGGCCAGTTAAAGGTACACTTCAATAAATTGAGTCCTTTTTTATTCCTGGGTAACTGACTACAAGGGTATCGTGATGAGCCTGTATAACTTTGGCTTTGAGGAGGGGAGGAACCCACAACTGCGACCTAAACTTGATGAGCCCCTAAGTCAGAGAATAAAGAAAAAGCATGGTGTTAGTGAGAAACAACCGCTTCAATAATTTCACCCCTTCTGCACATGCTTTCTGTGCTACTAAGACCCACAAAAACAAAGGCGTGTCTGGGCTAAATATTTTTCTAAAACCGTGAGTGGGACAATGACCAATACTTGAGTGGTTAGAAATGACCGTGACAAGATTTGCTTATCTGAATCGGCTGGTCAAAAATCAGGATTGTGACTTAAATAGTTGGAAAGTACATTCAATGTACCCTTCACAAACTCATATTTGAAGTTAAAGCTGCATAAAATCTGGTAGGTTTGGGGCTGCCAGTGCGCCAGCTTCTTCTGCTTATGGAAATAGAGGAAAGCTTATTGGTCCATATGTACAGTCATTTTGTGCTGAGCACCCTGCAAAAGATACCGCCAGTGGCTCAAGCAAAAAGCTTTGGCTTCCAATTCCATGCTGTAGACGGCTCAGGATAGCTCAGTGGAAGAAAAATTGCAGAAAAAAGCGACCAGGCGTTCCAACCCCTCATGCTCTTGAAGCGAGACAACACCTACAGTAACAGAAGATGCATCACATGCTAAAATATAGGGTTTGGAATGATCCGTGTGCTTAAGGATGGGAAGCAACAAAAACATCTCCTTAATTTAATCAAATGTTTGCTGAAATTTGGGCGTCCAGTGAAAGGGAACGTTCTTGCTCATAAGCAGATGGAGAGAGGCAGCTAGCTGTGAGAGTGTGAGAGATAATTTTCAGGAATATGATGTTACCCAAGAAGCTTCTCAATTGCTTCTGAAACAAAGGTGTTGGCCACTCGTGGATGGCATCCAGTTTGCTGAGAGGGATGGAATAACCATCTTTCAAGACGAGATTGCCTAAAAAGTTGACTTCTTCGCAATAAAATTCACATTTTGTTGGCTTAACAAACAAACCAGCCTTATGAAAGACAAACCTACCGCCTTCAGGTCATTTTCAAGCTGTTCAGTGAGGGAGAATGTACCAGGACGTCATTAATATATGCAACCGTGCAGGTGAACTGGAGTTCCACCAGAACACTATCAATCTTCCTTTGGAATTTTGTAGGCGCATTTTTCAGCCCAAAAGGCATTACTTGAAATTGGAATATGCCTTATCTAGTCCAAATAACCGTAAGCCATTTCTGATTTTCAATCAACTGAATTTGACTAAAGGCGTTAATCATATCAATTTTTGAAAACACCGCGACTTTAAATCGCTTGGCTGATTTTTGTTCCAATGGCATGGGGTAAGGATCATGGACCACAATATTTTTGAGGCGGCCATAATCCATGCAGGGACAAAGGAACCATCTGCCTTCTTAAAAAGACAATGGGAGAGGCCACAGGTGGTGGTTTTTGAACAACCAACATTCTTTGATTATGTCATTCAACCATGTCTCAAGGGCAGCCTCCTCCACCAATGTATGTGGGTACAGTGGCCAGTTTATGTTCACTACCTCCACTGTTGTCTGAAAATTCAAATTGAATTCCATATGTGATGAAGGCGGTTACCCTTTTTGGTTTCAAAGATGATTTGATAGCCTAATAATTCAGTGGGAAAATCCAGTGAAAGACCTATGGGAGATATTAGGGATGAAGCTTATTCATGGCCTTGAGCTTTAGTAAGAATATCTAGTAAAGGAAACTTGCCCTCTGTAATGAACTGGGCTCCCAAGGACCAGCCCGCCACTGGCCCTAAACATCCACCCCCATATATGGCCGTACCAACTCTGGATGGTCCTGTCCTAATGGATGGCCTTGCCAGGCATACCGGGCTGAGGTGTGGTGTACCAGCCTCTGTCGCCATGGGCCCCCAGGCTGAGGTGCATCCCTATGGCCTCTGTCGCCTTGGGGTTACCCAGCTGAGGTGCAATCAACCAGCCTCTGTCGCCTTGGGCCACTCTGGCTCCTTCCCCTCTCACCAGGGCAAGGCCACTCTCAAGAGGATCCCGGCGCGTCCACCCCCTTACTCTCCTCCTCATCGCACTGCCATCTGCACCCCCAATCAAAATTTTAAATAAATAAAATTAAATAAAACTAATCAAGCAAGTAGCGGCCTTTATTTGGGTAGACTCGAAGTTGGAATAAAATTTCAATACTGAGGTCCATTGGGGCTGACCTCATATTGAAATACTACTAAAAAAGGCTTAATGAATTGGAGGTAATGAGGGGCGCAAAAGCCTCCAGAATTGATGGCATCCAGGCAACTTGACAGAGAATTGGAGGGGAACCTCAGAATGACAACCAATCAAATAAAATTTATCATTTTTAAATTTAATTCCATTATCAACCCAAATAGGAAAATCCTAATCAGAATAACGGAAATGCATTTATTGACACAAACAAATCTCATAATCCCCATTTTGAGATTCATGTAATGATCATCAATCATTACACCCTCCACCTGACTGTTGGAGAATGGCAGCGTTTTAGATTCCAAGTGAATTTGAACATGTTGCTGACGTCACCAGCCCACACTCAAATTACCTGGAACACAAGGTTAAGCATCGCCAAGAAGCAATTGCAAAAACTAAACTGATGATCTTAGAAGGGTACTGGCCAGGTGGGACCATCTAGTACTAAAAAAAAAGAAGGGTACTGGCCGCCGTACTTTATTAGACAGCTGGGAGTCTGACGAGGTGACCATTACCGCTGTCTCCAAGTCCAGGTTTATATTGAGCTGCTGGGCAGCTCCAGACTCATAAAATTTCCTGCTGCTCCAGTATTGATCAAGGCCTCTTAGGACACCTGATGTGCCCTGATACTAATTTTCAATGGTAATAAGATTTAGGCGGACTCATTTTTATTGGCTGATAAAGTCATTTCTGCTAACATTGAAGAGATTGAAACTAAATCAGTGTAATAAGTCGATTCATTTATAGGAGCAAAACTAGGGCGGACAAGGGGCTGTATCAAGTCCTCTCCATGCTGGACTTCCGTCACCTTGCAGACTTTGAGCTAGAGCTAACCAACTCAGGTGCAGGGCGACGTCAGGGATTGAAACCAATATGGGTATTGATTCAACGTCAGGGTCAGAACCCAAGGCCAGATCAGAAAAACTAATAAAGAAGTTCCTTCTTTAAAGGCAGAAGAGGGAAAGTAGTGGCCATTGGAACAATTTAGACATGGAGGAGTTTTTCTAAAGCCATCCAGGAGCAGCTTATAAAATCTATGATTGTCCATAAAACAACAGAAGTTAGGCTACCAACTAAATGTTCACATGGAAGATGGTGACCACTGCTTCACACATATTAATAAGTAGGGCGAAAAATGGTCATAAACAATGGATGTCAATTATGTCAGGTAAATGAAAGACAAAGTTTAGACTGGCCTGCAGTTGGGACAAGAAACTCCCAAAGGGCGATTCAGAATGCCAGGGACATTGCCACTTAAATAATGTTAAATATGCTGAGAGTTAGGTAACAATGGAGTGCTGAAAGTTTGCCAATGTGAAAAACAACCAGTTGAGAAACCCAGATGTTGCAGTCCCAGGGACAATGAGTATGGGCTTAGAGAGTTGCGAGACTGTTGAAAAATCCACAACAGCCTTGACATGATATGCCCAAGTGACCATGATAAAGATCAAAGTTAAGAATATGACTGAGACAACCAAGTCAATATGCAGGCCATGGCCCTAAATTGAGATTTTACAGGGTTTGTTTGGAAATAAAAATCAAACCTTTAAATTTATTTGAGGTACGCTTGCCAGGGGACGGACATTACTGAAGCTCAAAAAGCAAAAAAAACTTGAATGAATAGACTACCTGAACATAATGAGTCGACCATCCAAAATGAGCAAGCAAAACACAAATGAACGAGATCACAACTGACCAGGTGAGATAGCGGCGGGCCGCTCATCCCACCATGGTGGAAGGAAAAGGGGGATTGGGGCTCATTCTCAGCATAGTATTCCTCCTCATAGGTAAGAGCGCAGGTCAAGGTGTCAAGTAATGGTGTGGGGTGGTCAGTGGCAATTAATTGGAGATTTCTGATGGTCAGTTGGACGTGGAAATTACCTGCAGCAAAAATTGCACCTAGGTACTGGAATAAGCAGTTTATCATGTGAAGGCGGATTGAAGGGAGCTAGAATAACAAATTAGCAGCGATAAGAGTGGCTTTTGACTTGCAATTCGAAGCTTCAACCACTTTCTGGATGGTGGCAGTATATGTCTGTGGAGGTTTAGGATGTCACGTTTGCCCTGTGGGGACAGGGTCAAGGCAATAATGGGAGGAGGGATACACTTGGCTAGTTTCACCACTGATCCATAAGCACCCTCATGAATGTTGCTAATATCTTGATGCTCAGGTGCTGTTACAGCGAGCTGATGGGTAGAGCGAAACACATATGCATCCAGCTGGGGCATAAAAACGCTGAGGGGTCTGAATGGGGTGCTATACCTGATAAATTCTTCTATTTGAACCTCTGAGTCTTCAATAACATTTTCCACTAAATCGGTTTCATCCAATGCAGTCCATGGTTCAAATCACTTTGGAAATTGGGGTTGGTGAATTTATGGGCTTTGGCTGTCACTTGAGGAATAATGTGGGACTGAACTGTTATCCAAGCTGTCACCTGAATGTTTAAAGTACATGTGGCACTGAATGAGGAGGGGACTGATTGTCAGTTGCAGGCGCTGCATTGGCTGCAGGTTTTTGGTGAGGGGGGAAGGATTGTACCCCATACAGGAAAGGCAGTGGGGTGTGTGGCGTATTGGGGGCCAGATGGAGGCAACGCAGGTCCAGTAGATGCAGCAATATAGGTGCATTTTAACTTCAAGTGATTCAACTCGAAGCAGGATGGACAGATAATCTGCCTGCCCTTGACACGGGACCAGAACAGGTGGTCAAGTGCAGAAGGAACGATAGTGCAGGGGGAATTGACAAAGCAATTTTGTTGAAATTTAGGCTAATTGTGGCAAAAGCCTGCAGCTCATGAGGTGAGCAGCCCCATTGGGGACTACAAACTGAAGGATTGGGTTGGAGCCATATGCAGCCAAGCCTTTCATCAGCTCCTGATGGAGCACCATGGGAGGAAGGTTAGTGGGCAACCCCAAGGACTGAACAACCATAGTGGTGTTGGTGGGGAGCCGGGTGCATGTGGGGATAGGGGTGCCCTGAAAAACCAGGGGTACAGTGCCTACAGTGGCGACGTCAGCTTTGCAGGTAAAAGCTGAGATCAAAATACCCCTTATAGGGGTAAAAATCAATATTTCGGCTAGCAGCATCAATGCCTGGGCCATGTCAATTATGGCTTTTTCTGCTTATGGGAACAACTTCCCATATTTGACCCAAAGGCCGAAATGCAGCTGGGAGCATGGGAGACCAAGTGGGCTGCAAGGCACGGCCTGGGCATGTGCAAGGTGTATGTCAAAATCCTTGGGTGGAATGAAATAAACCAAGGATTTTATTAGGACTAGACAAGACAATCCAAGTGCATTTTCCTGTCAAATGGAAAATGCTGGATGGTGTTTCACCGCTGAACACATTGGAGCAGCCAGCGGAAAATGAGGTCATCAGGATCAAATGGGGAGGTAGGAAGTAGGTGTAAATTTTAAATTTATTGTGGGGAAGGCCAACCAGGGGACAGACACTTTCCGAAAAGACATCAAAGAAAATGAAACATAATAGGAGGGCACCCCAGAGAAGCTAATGCTGTCTCCTGTTGCCAGCGGGTAATGCCACTACTGGGAGGGGGTACGTGTATAGGGTAATGAACCACAATTGAGCACGTGTGGAGGAAGGGGTCAGAGTTGATGAACCAAACTGGGAACCAGGAGGAGACCAACTGATGGCAATGTGGTGGTAGGTATCCAAATATCCACGCTTTAAAGTGGTCCACTAAGTGCAACTGGAACCAGCGGACAGCTTCTTGGAGGGTGGGGGTGGAGCCTGAGATGGCATCCAAGACAATCTTGTGAATAGTCCACATGGCAATTGCGACCACCAAAGCATGGAGGGAGGGTGGAAGAGGGGATACCATTGATAAAGCAAACATAAACCTAAACAAATTGAAGGGCTGTGCATGATCCTAACAAAGCAGACGTTGCACCTCACGCCAAATCGCTTTAGATGTAGGGCACTTCTCCAGGCGGTGAAACAGCGTTCCGTATTGGCCACACATGACACAGGATGAGTGTAAAGCATTAGAGCGCTTGGCAGTATGATACACCCGCCTCAAGCAGCGCCACATATGTGATTGGTTATGAGGCTTCAGAAGAGGGTGGTGGCGTACTTCCAAATTGTTTTCTGGGTATCAAGGGTATAGGGATGTCCATCATGTCCAGGTAGTCCACCCTGGACAAGATATGGGGCCTCGCGGGTATCAAGCCGCCCAGAATGGGAAGACCCTGTACCTCCTGTGTGAATCAAGGAGAGGGGCGCCCCCTCTGGGCAGTGTGACTTCAAATACGGATTCTCAACTCAGCGCTCCGCATATAGAGGAGGATTCGTTTGAAGTGGGGTGCAGTCCCATGGGGACCAGCGGCTGAAGGATGGGAAGCCAGATATTTCATCATAGAGTGGGGGTGTGATAGATTTGGAAGGCCCAAGGAGCGTGAGAAGTCGGAGCGGGCTGTGTGGGACCAGTGTTGGGCTAGAATAGTAGGGATGGTAACAGCAGCGATCAAGGTGCCCAGGATTTTTGCAGCATGGGCCTCAAAGTTGAGAAGGCCCATGCCTCCACTATGGCGAGAGCCAAACATGACCTCTAGTCGCACTGGTGGTGAGCGGCCCGACCAAAGCCACCCTTGCAGAAGGGCATACAATGACTTGAAGAAACTTGGGGAGAAAATCGATGGCGTGGGCCCCAAACCAAACTTTGGAGAGGAGCATAGAGTTGGCTAGTACAACCCTGCCGGTAAGGGAAGTAGGGTGGGCTCTGAGGGGGCGATGCGTTTTATCACATTGTCCAGAATATGGTTTTCCATCACCGTTGAGTCATACACGCCTGCCTCCAACCACACCCCCAAATGGAGGACTGGCCCAACAGTGGGGCGCGGAACAAAGGGGAGCACAAGTGGGGCGGTTTGGGTAGGGCGGGGAAAGCAAGCGCGTGCGCCAGCAGATGGGGTGGTTTGGAAACTGGGCGCTGAGGCCCAGTGGGCTTGAAACCGACCAAGGAGAATGATTTAAGTTTTGGAGGCGTTGAGTGCAGCATTACTTACCTTGGATTAAACCTGGATAAGGGCTTCAAGCGCGCGTGCATCATTATTGTTAAAAACCTCAACCACACAGTCATCAGCAAACGCCAACATTTTGACTGGGGCTTGGCCTTGCACATGGGCCCCAGTAAGGCAGGCATTCATGTTTCGGAGAAGTGGGTCATGGCTGAAGGTTTATAAGAGTGGGCTAAGGGGGTCCCCTTGGCGTAGTCCCCTTTGAGGGCGGACTAAATCCGTGAGAAAGCCAGGGCCACGCACAGCCATTGTGGCGGATTACGTCAGCATTATCACCAATTGATGAAGCGAGGGGGTAAGCGGAATTGGTGGAGGCAGGCCCTGAGGTAATCCCAGTTAACTCTATCATAGACCTTCTGTTGGTCTATAAAAACTAGTGCACCAGAGGCCGTGGACTGACAGGCGTTGGCCACAGTGTGCATGTTGTCCCAAATCGACCTTCTGGGTATGAAACCGAATTGTTCTGGGAGATGATAGCAGAGGCAACAATCCCTAGACGGTTAGCCATGTTTTTAGTCACAATTTTAGTATCAGTGTTGGTTAGAGAAATGGGGCGCTAGTTGGCCAAGTCTAGCTTATCCCCTTTCTTGAATAGCGTAATGGTGTAGGCCTCTTGCCCTCCTGGTAGGAGGTGCGTTTCCAAAAGGCTCTGGTTAAGAGAGGCAAGCAGCAGTGGGGATAAATAATTGAAGTATTTCTTATAGACCTCATAAGGAATGCCATCATGGCCTGGTCATTTCCTATTTGGTGCACCGTGGATGGCGTACCAGAGTTTGCCTGGAGTAATCAAATTCATCAACTCTTGGAAATGGGAAACGGTGTGGATGTGTGCACTATCAAGAAAATTAGCCATTTTGGCCGGCGGAATCAGGTCAGATTGGTACAATTCAGAGTAATAGTTTTGTATCTCAATTGCCACTTTTAGCTGGCGTATCCGCTACAGAATTGTCTGGCTTTCGCACCTGTGTGCAGGCCAAGATCTGGCGCGGTGCAAAGAATTTTTGAAAAAAGTAAGCGGAGCACGTGTCACCTGCTAGATGTGTTTAGCTCTGTACTGAACACAAACCTGATGCTTGTGTTGCAGCTCAAGTGCATTAAAGTGGGCGGCTACTTCCGCCCACTTGTGACCCCAAGAAGGGCTGTAGCCCTTGGCTGGGACGTTGGACTCCAGGTGGGACGGCTCTGCCAAAGCGCGCGAGATGACTGCCAAGGCGAATCATGAACATCGTGAGGAAAGGTATCAAGTCTGGCGGATTGTGTCCGCCTTGAAGGCAGACCAGATGGAAATTGGATCAGCGCAAAACAGTGCAATAAACTCCAGAGCTGTGGTCGCAGATTCCATCCATGAGGAAAACCTTGGTGACAAAATTTTGGCCAGGCGAAGTTTGCACCAATTTGGAGCCCGAGCAACTGGGTTGAGTAGGTGAAATGTTATTGAAATCAACCTGTAATCAGAGAAATCGATTTTTGTCATGTTGAAATGGGAAATTTGGGTATAAAATTTCAACGGCGTGAGGATAAGGTCGATGCGGGACATGGACCTTAACTGGCCATTGTGGAAGTGGGGGTGCAACATGTTTTTGAGCAGTGGAGTATGACGCGGCAGGGTATCAACCAACCCTATGGTGGCCTTGAGGACGCGTAGTTCTACGTGTCCCTGTGGAAGGGAAGATGAGGAAGGTCAGCGGTCCGTGGATTTGTTCAACCAACAGTTCATGTCACCAATGATGAAAGGGTCAGGGGGGCAATGGAATGGAATTGACCAATGAGAAAAATTCCTGATGTTCTCGTGCAAAGGTTGGAGTGTAAATGTTGATGATAGTGTGCACTACGCTGTCCCACGAAAAGTTTTCAAGGACACAGCCACTAAGGAAGGATTCATACAATAAAGATTTAAAATTATTGTTTTTTCAAATTAGCACCTCACAGTGCTTGGACCAGAATGATAGGGAAGGGAGGAGCATAGTTTTCCATGTTTCCTCAGAACCATGTGGATAGTGGGAATCCTGGATGGCCAGGATATCCTCGGGTAAATCATGTTGTAAAAGACTCATTTTCCTAGCCCAGGACAGCGATGACTTGAGTTCAGCGATGTTCAATGTCCCTAAAGTAAAGGCTCCCCCCATTGCACCTTAGGTGTGAGGGGAAGGGCACCCGCGCCCTTCAGCCTTCTCTTGTTCTTCATGGCGCTTGTCAGCACCTTGGGTACATGATGCAACGTAGTCAGTGTTATGGGTAGCTTTAGCATTCAGGTCTACGTTGGCTTTTGCCTTCACTTTTTCCCCGCTACAGAATGAGATTTTTGCAGTGCGTAAATTTTGGTGCACCAATGCTTGATTTTGAATTTTTGGCTGGTAGGTTGGAGACTAATTCAGTTCTAATTGAGGCTTGGGCGCATTGGTCAGGTGAGGTCAACTCGCCCATTGGGGTTTCAGCTTAGGCGGCCCAATTGGCTTGGGCATCCCAATCTGATTGGTCGAGAAACTTGTGAGCTGCTTCCACCATGAAAGTCTTAATGTCCTCCTGGAGCTGGGAGGGCGGGATAGTGGAAGCGGCCTTGGCCACCTCCTTGGCCACCGCCTTGCGGCCTGTTTGGCCTTCTTCCGCCCTTGAGGGGATACTGGGTGCACTACTAAATAGTAGCCTTGCACTCCCCATGGGAAGGCTGCCTTTGTATTAAAGGTCAGTTCATAGTGGGTCTCCCCGCCGCACATAGCCTCTGAGGGATATTCTTGGTATGTGATGCCCTCCTTGGAGGGGCAGTTGTGTGCCTTGTGGCCAAATGCGTCACAAAAGGCGCAGATGGGAGTTTCGCTGTCTACGGTGACCCTGAAAGGGTGGGTGGCATGCCCCTCAATATTGACAAAAGTGGTGTGTGGGATTTGGGTTAGATCCTTTGCTATACCCTCGGCTGGGATTAGGACTGCAATTGCTTTGCTGGTTCACAGGTTTGGAATCAGCGTGAAGCGCTGCATAATAAAGGATTGTATTTCGCCATATATGGTGAGCCCAGTCTTCAGGTGTTGTTCAAGTATGGCGCGTTTGACCGTAGTGGGCAGAAAGTCAAAAGTAACAAAAATTTGGTTCGATTTTGTCCATCTGGTGCGCTTAATTTTGACGACCTGCTGCCTGTCTGAGAGGTCTATCACAACGCGCATCGTTGCAGCTTTGTCCGCTGCTTCCTTGATTTCAGAACCAAGATCCAGCCAACTGTGTGGCATGGAATGAGGTGTGACATACACTGCATTTGGTAAATGAGTGTGCACATCCCCACAAAACTTTTCCCAAAGTGCCATCTGCTGAATATCCAGGAATACCTGTACTCCATGTTCCACCAATGAGAGTTTTTGAGAGTGCAGCGTATTGATTTACTGGTTGCATTGCGCTTGCCAAGCTATAATTTCTGAGGAAATGGTTACCGCCAGTTATTTGTTAAGTTTGTCTATTCCTCCGGGTTCACTGGGGCATTTGCAAACTTTAGATGTCATGGGGCCAACACCTGTGCCCTTTACCTTACTTGCCCAACTGCTCCCTGAAATGGGCGCAAACTAATCTCCTTGGTGAGATTATCAAACTAATACCAGACTTGAATTGAATTTGTTGCAAAAGTGATTGCAACGAGAGAGAAAAAGTGTATAAAGTAGGTGTAGGTTTAGATAGTGTTTACTTTTTTATTAAAATTGCTCAAAAGACACTCCAAGCGGAGAATATTCAAACTTAATTAAATCAATTTGAGCGAAAGATTTTTATTGAATTTAAAAATAAGAGAATTAACCATAAATTTCCCAGTGTGTTATGACTGCTTAAAATGACAATTGATTTGGGGAATAGCTTAGGAAATAACATGACTAGGACTCTCAAGATTTAACCTAACCTGGCGAACTTCAAGCAAGAGGGAAAGAATGAACTTATTTTAACCCAACTTAGAAAGTATTGGCAGTGGGGCGAGTCACTGTCAGTTCATCCTCTAAAGCCTAAATTGTGGATTTTCTTTTATTGCCAACTAGATATATGGCGTCTCACCTGACATGTAGCAGAATTCACCCAAGGCCACTCTACGTAGGGGCAGTCCAAAGAGGTCAGGAACTGGTTCAGGGCGCCAGAAACTGCCTTCACCTATTTGCTTCAGCTTCCATTTGACCAAATATGAAATGTTGGATGGATATTTTTTGATGTTTTTAGGAGGGTTCCCAACTGGTAGCAACATTTCCCAATGACCTGGTGCCATTGGCGAGCTTTGCAAAGATTTGACACTAGACACTTTGTTTGCCAAAAGTATGTGCCTGTTAGCCCTTGTTGCTGAGGATTTTAGGTTCTTGGGCCTTGATGCTAAAGTATAGTCACCATTGCCTTCATTTGAACCTTTTACCTTATGGAGATTCCAACTCTTCAAACTTGGCACAATTTCCCATAACTTTCAGTACAAATTCAGCTGAAGTTAGCTCTGTAATGGATAGCGTGGTCCTAAAAGGGTAGCTAATACTCTCCACTTGTCCACCACATGGGCGAGATCGCCCTAGGAGATGAGAGGCGCAGCTGGCCTTCTCAGAACCTTTTTGATCGGAAAGGGAACGCCACCCAGTCCAAGTGGAGGGGGCGCTCCCTTAGACATACAACTAAGCCTTGAATAGGTATTCTGGAAAATTTAAATATCAATTGCTTGGATTTGGGGGAAAATCCTTAATATTTACTAACGCTGGCAGGGCAAAGGAAAATATATTAAATGGAAATAATAATAAACTGAGATTTAATTTACAAAGCCTTAATGCATCATAAATTGATAGGTATGGACTAAGAGGAAAATGCCAGCAGGGTGGTAGAATTCTGAACCTAGATACCTTTACAGCTAAAGATATAAAATTGGGCGCATGGTAAAAGTAATCCACTGTAACATAATTCAGTGAATTACCAGCAATTCCAGGATAATCCACCATAGCTTAACTTAACAAATAAATGTTGGCAACAAGCCTTGAGTAGTTGAATCCATTGTCTAAAATAAATAAAATGTTATATGGAATAGTTGGTCAGAACAGATTGCCTCATTTCCCCCACTTGATCAAAGATTATATACAGAATTAGCGGGGCTAGGCAGTGATTATAAAGGTTAGGGCGCTAAGCAAGGTAGCATATGATATAAATGATGATATTATGTTTTTGAATGTGCTCAGATAAGTTTAGGCGTTTTTAAACACACCTTGATTTCTACATGGTGGAAGAATGGCACAAGAGGTGGCAGCGGGATCATTTTTGGTTTAGTGGAGTGGTGAAGGATCTTACCATACGTACCTTCAGGAATTTGTTAAGAAATACTGTTTTAATGAGAGCCTGATGATCAGATTAAAGTGTGTTTTTGTATCCTGCAGATGGGAACTCCATTTCATTTTTAATCTCTGTGGGGAAAATTTAGAGGACTTTGCTCCTCTTACAATAATTGATGGGAACAATTCCTCATTATGTTCAACATTCATAACAAAGAGTTTTGGAGGTAGATCCAGGGAAGTGACGGATTTAGTTTCCACAGGCGCTGTGAGCCTTGGTGACACTGTATGCATGTTATCCGCTTAGTAAAATCTCCATCTGACAAAAAAATCCGTCATTGTTTCATCCAACGATGGTTTCTAATCTCAGAAGAATCATCTGAGCGCTCAATAGAGCTATTTAGGTTTAGTTTATCTTCCAAGGAATAATGATTATAATAAAGGGGTATGCGTTAGCCATCAACCTCCAAAGTGTTTTTTTAAAATTTAGCTTTCATTTCATATTTCTTTATTAAAGATGCTCAAATAAGCAAATCATAGTTGTCATGGGGTAAGAAAATGGCGAAAGCAGACAAATTTGAGTTCTGAAACCCAGCGGCAAGGAGCTATACACTCCTAGTAAAGCTTTAGCATTTGAGCCTAAGATGCCGTTATTTTATGCAGTAGTCATTATCAAGAAAGTTTTCAATTTTCCAAGAAGCTTTGAAGAAACAATGTTGATAGGTGCCTCAATGTCCATTTTTACCAAAAATGGATGGTTGTACATGCTAATATCCACATAGGGACTTTCAACGTGATTCTCTGGGCAGGTGAGTGTGTGAATGTCAAGGGAATATTCTTGACTCAAGTAATAATATAGTTCATTATTCATTGGAGCTGCGGAGCTGCAACAATATCATTATGTATATTCATAGGGGACGTTTCCCCAACAATGCAGCGCTCTGCTATTGGTAATTCGTCAACAAGAATTATTGAATTGTCAACATAGGTAAAATATCCCACACTAATCCACCAGAGATTTTACCAAATCTTTATTGGTAAGTTCAGTTAGTAGATTAATACTTGACTCTCTTTTGGAGGTTTGGTATTGGGGTGTCAAAAGTTAGGTCACAGCGCTGGAGGTAATTACCATTTCAGTAATGGTAGTGTTGGAATTTAGAACAGGTAGCATTGCCCAATACAACTATAGGTGGGGTTGCAGGCATGATGGAAATCGATCTGAGCATCCTAGTGACTCATAACATGGTCCTCATAAACACTTGAGATTCATAATAGACTTAATATTTGAAGGCTAAAACATCCTTTCAAACCTTTAAGTTAATGGAAAGAAAGGCGGTATTCCGTCCTATAATCCTTCCTGCTCCACCAAAATTCATCAATTATTATTTTTAACTAATAATATGACATTCTGACTTTAGTTATTTTTGACAATAAAAGCTTCTGGCTGTGGAGTTCAATAGATATATCATGGTAGCCAGTTTATTATAATAGTTGGTGTTTCCTATGGTTATGTCAAATAGACGTACAAAGGTATTTATATTTCCATGCTTATCAAAATTAGGCAAGTTAATGGGGCTAATAGAGAAAGCAGGACTGGCGCTACTGGATGGTCAGAGTTTACAGAAGCATTAGCTGCGGCAGCAGGGCTTTAAGCATCTTTAGTTAAAGGTAAAGCAGTTAATATGTTGGGCACCATAACTCCACCTTTCTTAGTAGAATCTTCAGGATATAAGCTGACGACTCAGCTTGGCAAAGGTTTAGTCTATGGTTACGTCATGTGTGCTTGAGATCCTGGAAAAAATGATTTACTAAATTATTAAAATGTTGCCATTCTGCCATGCGTTTTTGGTCAGCCTTATCTTGCTTTAGGATGGCCCAATTTAATCAAGAATTTATATTCCTTATCTATTTCTCCTGGGGTTGGATTTGGCAGCGTAAAGTTTTTATTTTCTTTATTAATATGAGATAGTAAATCAGTTCTTCCACTGAAGCATCTTGCAACAGCTTTGGCCAGTTAAGCCACAATACTAGGATTTGATGGGCCTTCGCCATAATTGGGTTCATTGTAAGAAATATAAGGCAAGTCACCCCAGCTGTAGTCACTATAATACTTCATTTGAAAAAGTTTTTTAGTAGAAAACTGGGTACCAAAAGTGGCACCTATGGTGAGCATCAAATGTTGTGATCAGCGCTTAGGTGTTGCTGCACAACTGCACAGTTCAGACTTTCTTATATAATAAACTATATGTCTGTATGGAGAAATTGGCATAAAGACAGAAGATAACAGATGTATAATCAAAGGGCTTTAAATAGACAAATAAATTGGCTTGCTGCTATTAAGATCCTCAAAACTCTGCATTTCATTCATAATAGACCTCACACTAGAGTACTAAGCCATGCATAGTTATCCTGGAAATTGGTAGACTTCAATGAATTAGATTTTGAGATAATTCTATATTAATTTTTGTGCTGGCAGGGAAAAAGAAAATATAGTAAAGGGAGATAATATTAATTAAGGTTCAATTTAAGAAGTCTTAATGCCTCATAAATTGATAGGGAAGGACTAAAAGGAAAGTGATGGTGGGGTGATAAAATTTTGATTCACAAAAGCTATACAGCTGATTTTTTTAAACTGGGCGCGTGGTCAAAGTAATCCGCTAAAACATAATTCAATGAATTACCAGCGATGCCAGGACAATCTACCATAACTTATTGAAACAGACTAATGGCAACAAGACCTTAAGGGTTGAATTCTTAATCTAAATTGAATAAAATACTATATGGAAAGCTTGTTAAAATGCAGATTGAAACAGTTACCATTTCTTTTTTTATTCATGGAGATTCTTTTTATTCATTATGGTGTTTTTATGCTTTATGACATGAATTTGGTCCATGAATTTATTGTTCAACACGATCTCTACTCATAATTTGTTTATTCCTCAAATCATTCAATATATGAATTATCTCATTTAATATAATATCACAAAAATACCTCTTTTAAAATCTATAGTAAAAGCACATAGCCTTTAAGGTCTTTTTTAAAATCAGTAAAAAAGTTTTGCATACTAGCTAAAATTAATAAATTATGACTCAAACTGGTATATTACTTAATAAGGTCAAACCACGGACATTAAAATTATGAGTTACTACTCCAGGATGAAGATGATATAATCTCTTAATTCTTTATTTGTACCTAAGATAGATAAACTTCAAGAAATACTTAGATAGCCAGAGTGCCAAGGAAAGACCGTCATCTCTCATGAGTATGCTAGGACACACGATGGCATCCATAGTCCACTTGGCAACGCAGGCCTAATGAGTAGTGAAAGAGATGTGCTGGAGAAAAGATGTGAGGAGTCATGACCAAATGAACTGGTTCTCATTATCCGTTAAATGTAATATAAAAAAAGGTTTATTTTTAAATTTTTTATATGTTTTATATAAAACAAAGAAATTACAAATACCAATTATCCTCACAATGAAGATTGTTGGTTCATACAAAAGAGTGAGTAAAATACACAGGGTCATGAATTCAAATCTCAGAATCATGACTACGCTATTCCATAGAAGGCTGTTTTTTACAACAATTAGTTAAGTTTCATATGTAATAAGTTTCATTACTATGATCAGTTAAAAACTTGTTGATACTATTGACCCATGTTTGGAGTTCTTTTTTGTCTTTTTAGACCATAGACAAAACTCTTTGGTAAAAGCGTTTTCTCCTGGGCGATCCCCAATGTCAATTTAGTAATCGCTGGTGCACCTCTTAGTAACCTATGCTTGGAGGGGTTTTTCTCCCTTATGGTAATTGAAATGCAAACACTTTCAAAATAGTAACAGATACTTAGACTCTTTATAATATTTTGTTCGGAAGTTTCATAAACACTTATAGTGATAGCACTGAGAGTGACTTTAGGCGGGGGAAAAGATAGGGGAGTTGCAGCTAAACATCTCTCTTGCATGGTATGCACTAGATCAGTTATCAGGATAAATGGAAATGCCTTTGGATTAAAGCCTCTTCTATAAAGGAGTGAAAGGCTCTATACTACTTGACAATTGGCGCCTGGGAACTTAAATTACCCTTTCATTGAAAAAAGGCAAACCTTCTTTAAGGGCATTTTTAAGATTGTAGCCTTTGTGGAGGTTGATAATTTGATGGCAAAAGCCTTGGATGGGCCGGGTTAAGCATTCATATTTTTTTGTATAATTTTTCCATTAGCTCAAAACAATTAGTACAAACCTTGGATGGGACTCAACTGTTCTCATTGGCTGGGTATCCCTTCCATGACACTAGGTAATGTACTTTGAATTGCCCTAATGTGCATCCAGAGTCTTCTTTACCTAAAAATTGGGGCTCCTTCTACCATCATGGACTCAACCTCACCAGCTTCTTTTCTTTAAAGGGAAAGAGATGAAGCGTGTAAATAGGTATGGCACTCCATTAGGGGCAGTTCCAGGTGGCATACTTCATTGTTTAGGACCTTAGTAGTAGAAATCTTTCTTATTATAAGCAAAAAATTTCTGGCATGGCAGTTTGAGGTGCAGTTTTTGTCCTCTATTCACATGTAGCATTCCCAATAATTAGGAGCCTCAGACCATTTCTTGTCTTTAAACGCTTAGTGTCATTAGTCAATTTAGGCAAATGGTTTTTTACATAAAGATAAACCTTTTAATAGTGTATGATAAAGTTGTCCACTGCTGAAATGTTACTAAGCTTGTTATAATTTTGGATAGTATTGCTAGGATCTGTCAGGTTATATGCACAGGTCGAACCCACTGAGCAACAGACAGATAATATGGGGATCATTGGTCTTTTGGATGCACTTGAAAATATACTAAAAATAGGAGCAATTGCCCCAAGCGGTTCTTTTATTTATTTCTATAAATACAGCTATTTTTGTTGTCTCATCTTGTCTATGCTAAAAACAACCTAACCTCTCTCAATCTCCCATTTCACTTATATATGTCAGCTTCAGGCGATACTGTTTCTCATTGCTTGGGTTATTCTATTTCGCTGATTCTCCTCAAATTTTGGCTTGTTATTCTTAATCCTCTGTTGCCCTGATTGTAGGCGATTTACTTTTTATTCATTGAATGTCGACAGCGCCTTATCACTTTATCACCTTATATAGAGGCGCTCTAATAAACTCATTACATCCAACAAAGACAGTTATATCCCAATATCACCTCACCTTGAGGCACTCAAATAATTGTAACTGATACTATGCTTGGCAGATTCCGCCCTGATATCCCATGATTATCATCCAGTCATATCAAAATCATGACATTAACCCCTCCTTGACTGGACAATAAAATCCTACTGTTTGTAAGGTCAGAGGAACTTTGCATGTACTTGGTTAATGATCTGACCACTTGTTAGATCCTTGATGGTATATGAGTCAACTCCAGTTTTCTCTATTACTTCAAATGGACCAGCCCAAATACTATCCACCTTGTGCTTCCGCCTAAATCCATGTTATTTGTAAAAAGAGAACCATATCATCTTCCTTGAATGGTGCTAGCCACTATGATGTGCCTGATCTGTAGCCTGAATTTCTTATCTGCATAACCAAGCTGAAGGAATATGCTTTGTTTGTAGTTTGATCAAAATGTTCGCGAGGTTAGTCAAATAGCAGTGGGGTTCTAGTCCGCCAGTGTCTTCTACACACGCATAAAGCAACGCTAGATAGAGCTGGGTGTCATCCATATAGTAATTAGAAAGGACTCTTTCCCATGGCGGAATGGTAACTAATGTTATAAGCGAAAACAGCGGTGGAAAGAAGAGAGCTCCAATTGGAAGGGCGATCCGTTACTAATTTTTTTAGTATGTTCACCAGAGTTCCATTCACCCATTCAACCATTCCATTAGATTTGGGGTGGTATGGGGTTTTCAGAACCTCGTGGATTCCCATAAGCTCATTCAGTTTGGGTAGGATGTGCGAGTTGAAGTAAGTTCCGTTGTCAGTGAGAGTAAACTGAGAGCAGTCATGTCACTGAATAATGCATTCCATCACAAACCTGGCCACAGTATCCGCCCCCAAGTCTCATATTGCCCTCACTCCAACCCACTGGGTCAAGTGGTTGATAGCCACAAGATTGTACTTACAACAGTTGGCTCCTGTTGGCAAGGGGCTAATGACATTGAGGGTGACCGTGTGCCAAGCGAAATGTGGTTTCACTAAACAATATGACGTTGTATGGCAGAATGGCTTCTCCACTTGGCACTGATGTCAACAGGAAATAGTTTTGAGCACATTGAAACTCATACTTTCCCAATAGTATCGAAGGCATAACAACTTCATAGTCTTACACACTCCACCATACCCAACTGCTCTGTGAGCGCTCATAATGATTTTGGGCCATGCTGAGGGGTGCGGGAAATTCACCGTAGAATTGCCAATTCATTTGTACAGTTCTCCACTCCATTGAAAGGTATTTGTGCGCATTTCATTCAACACTTTGATTAATTGGGGCAATTCATCGTCATATTTTCTGCTGAGCATCTTATCATACATCACGTCACTGAGGTCTTCTGTCACTGCAATAGTCAGTAATTGAGATAAACAGTCAGCTTTCTGATGATTCGCTCCTGGCCAAAGAAGAATCTCAAAATCATAAGCCTGTAACTTGAGAGCCCATCGAGCCAACCATCCTTCCAGTTCTTTGGGGTTCTGCAACTAGCATAATGTTGCACGATCAGTTACAACTTTAAACTTTACCCCATGCAGATAGACTCTGAATCGTTTATATGCGTAGATTACTGCTAAGCACTCTCGCTCAGTCACAGTATAATTACGCTAATGAAATTTCAGAATATGACTACAGAACGTAACAGGATGTTCTTGTACCTCATCGTCTTTCTGAGAAAGTACTGCCCTGAAAAGCAGAGAGGGATGCATCTATCTGAATGATAAACTCCTGGTCAAGTTTGGATATTGCAACACCAGTGCACTGCTCAACGCCGTACATAGTGCATTGAAAGCAGATTGATGACATTCCGTCCATTTGAACACAGCGTCTTTTTAACAACTCTAATAATGGCCCCCAATACAGCTAAAAGTAGGGGTAAAGCGGCGGTAGTGACTGACAATTCCCAGAAATAGCTGTATGCTGTGCTTACTAATGGGAGTAGTCATTTTGATGATGGCTTCCACCTTAGCTGGCTGTGGTTGCAGCCCAGTTGAGTCTACCAAAAACCCCAGGTATTCCAGCTGATATTTGAAGAAATTACACTTTTGAGGTTTAGTTTTAATGTTCAACTCAGCCAGCCAGTGGAATACTGCTTCAAGGTGGTCAAGGTGCTCCAAAAAGGTTTGAGAGAAAACGTTAATATCGTTGAGGTATACTAGGATGCATGACTGTTTCAGGCCGCCAAGAATAGTGTCTATGGCACACTGAAACGTAGCTGTGGCGTTGTACAGTCCTTGAGACATCTGTGTTGGTTGAAAAAGGCCTTTAGAGGTGATTACAGCGCATTTTTCCTGTTATTCCAAGGGTAACTTGATTTGCCAGTAGCCTGATATTAAGTCTATCACAGAAAAGTAACGGGCACCCCCTAATTGGTCCTGAGCATCATCAATTCTAGGAAAGGGGTAAAAATCCTTTTTTGTAATATTGTTGAGCTTCCAGTAGTCTATTACTACACGGTTGGTGCTGTCCTTCTTTTTTACAGTTAAAATAGGTGAATCCCATGGGCTTTTGGATGGTTCAAGCATCCCTTGTTGTAATAACTTATCAATTTCCTCAGTAACTATGTCTTCCACTGCCCAGGAATGGCGGATTGGCTGAGACTTTATTGGAGGATGATTGCCAGTGTCTAATCGATGGACCACCCCCCAATAACACCCTAAATCATGATTGTCAACAGCAAAAATCCCATATATTTCAAAAATAAAGCTATTTATTGGTCTTTTTGTTCATCTGATAATCACATTAAATTATTCCATGATACCACCGTTAGTACATTAGTCAATGTCTCAGCTGGTAAACCAAATTTATCCAAGGATTCAAACTCATGAACCTGATTGCCCTCTTCTATGGGGATCAGATGTAGATACGCTACAGTTTGGTGGTGACGAATTTGCATTGGTTTGCTCTGCAGGTTTGCTAACAAAACCTTTATCTCCCCATGTCCCAGAAGTATAATTTCTGAAGCCACATGCAGCTCAAACTGTGTTTAATGATAGAGCCCAATGACTTCCCCATATAACCCACTCAGCACTTCCACCTCTAACTCAGTATTCACTAAGACTTGATGGCCAGAAGGGATAGATATGGGCCATGCCACTAAAAGAGGTATCCCTTGATATTCATATATCTGCTGGGGGAGGGCTCAAGTCTTGCGCTTTAGTCAATGGTAGCAAACAGGCCATACCTCATCACTATAGGCAAGGTTGATATGGCTCATATGATCCAGTTCCTTTGGTACTCCACTAGTAGTAAAGTAAATTGGGATCCACTGACTTAGAATGGTGAGGGTCTACTCTATCATATCAATGACAACCCCAAAACAATGCAGGAAAGCAGTTATGAATAAAAGGTCGTAGTTTTTATTTGGTAACACAATCGCCAGAGCCACAATGACAATGGACCCAAAGCACAGAGGTAGCGCACTATAAGCTCCCTCAGAGGCAGTGCTTATAGCTCCAGCAGTTCTATAAACCATGCGATAGCCCACATTAGGTTTTAACGTCAATTTTGCCATCAACTTAGTGGAAACTATGTTGACTGGAGTACCAGTATCTATTATAGCGTTAACTCTATTTTTCACTACAAAAAAATATCACATTATGTACACTCAGAATAAGAAGAATATTGACTGTTTAATATGTGAACATTTCTGGGCTCTCTTTTCCCAAGATAATTCATAATTCCCTCTTTGACTTGGGGGTATTCTCTGACAATGGCATCTACTGGAAGGGTGACGTTCACTCCTTTCAGAGCTGGCGCATCTGTGGCAGAATCAATTGGTCTTAAAAAGCTTGATCAAGCATTTGACAGGCATAGGGCTTCAGTTGTTTGAGGGACTCTTCCTCCGCCGCCGCCTTAGCTTGAGCTCAGGTTACTACATTTACTCCTCCAACTGGCTGCTGATATAAAATTCCATCACCATACTGAGGGACTTTTGCAGGGTATACCACTATTGATTTGGGAAGTTTTGAGTGTGAGTCGCGGAGTTAGGGGGTCCTGTCTCTACTCCACTCCATCTTTTCCCTGATAGTATTGGTCTTGTTGTACGTAATTTACATGGTGATTATGGAAAATATTTGCCAAATGACCAGTGCGACCACATTCGTAGCAGTTAATCCCATAAGAGCCCCGTCTGAGATTATCATAAGCGGGTCCAGACCAGAAAGCTTGGGGTCATTCTGCATAACCAGCCCCAGGTCTATAAGCCGTTTATTGACAGTTGGCATAGTTGGGTCCAGATTGATAACTAGGTTGCTGGCGGTTGTCATGGCCAGCCCATTGATGCTGATCAAACTGTTGATTCTAATTTAGCCGAGGACAAGGCGCAGAGTTATAGAAAGGCTGAGGATTACTAATCAGAGCAGGTTGCGGATGCTAGTATTCTCTGGAATAAGAGGGTGCAGTGGCAGTGGTAGTCAAATGATCTGCATTTGGCGGTGAAAAGTTAGGGGATACCTGATGTAAAAACTATACAATCTTAAGCAGAGGTAATCATCCAGAAGCAGCGAAATAACATTAGAAAGTTCACAATATGGTTTCACTGTGGCAGCCATGGTAATGCACAAGTCAGCTTCCACTAAGTACCCAGCTCCAATTAGTATATGGGCTTCTGTTGTGAATCGATCAGTGAACTCTATGAGAGTCTCATTTTGACAGGATCAGATTGTTAAGAACTCCACTTTCCGCTGAGACATTTTTGAGTTTCCCTAAACAAGTGGAGTACGGTTTCCTTTACATCCTTAGAGGTGACAGAACTACTTGGGAGTTAACAGGTGACCTGATCGGCACTTCCTACATCCAAGGCAGATATAAACAACTTAGCCTTCCATTTATCAGAGGCTCCTTCTGCTTCAAACTCAAATAGTAGTAGAACTCATGAATGTTTCCATTGCTGTCAAATGGGGTATCTTTTTCATATTAACTTCCTTCTTTCATTTGCGGGGTTGAGCTCATACTGAGGAATGGAATGAGACCTAAAAGCGGATTTTCAATGAGGAGTGGGATTAGTGAATTTGGGATATCCATTGCTTCAGGGGTATCATGACCTTCGGTCATAGGTAATTCCATTATTACTTGAGGTAAGTGTTGTTCTGACTCATATGAATATCTGGTGCTATCACCTTGGGTGTAGTAGCTTTGACCAGCGTTGTTTTCTCCTACATATGATGCCTCTTCTTGATATTCATCATTGTCACAGCAAGATGACCAAGAAGGATTGGTCAATCTATATTCTTCACATTGCAGCTGCTGGGTTGTATCATTCAGTCATTAAGCAAGAGCTTTGTTTTGTAGTCCTAAGATTTGCATTTAACTAAACGTACTATAAAGTTGGTGCATGACTGCAATGCTTTCTTGAAGAAGTTCATATTGGTTTTTGAGCATCGCGTCCAAGGTGACTTTGAGTCCCTCATATTCAGCTGGTGCGGTGTTTCAGGAAGACTCCCCAATAACACAGCTTGGGTAATGCATGGCTGGCGACTGGAGCTCTGGAGTGTTAGGTGGTTGATCAATGGGCCCCTGTAGTGAGCACCACTGTTATAATGTTTGAACGGTATTTCTAGGATCCATTGGTTTGTTCGCACAGATTGAACCCACTGAGAAACTGATGGATGATGGGTGAATCATCAGTCCTTTGGACGCACTTGAAAATATACTAAAAATAGGAGCAATTTCCCCAACCAGTTCTTTTATTTTTTTATAAATACAGCTACTTATCTTTGTCCCATCTTGTCTACGCTAAAAACAACCTAGCCTCTCTCAATCGCCCATTTTGCTTATATACATCAGCTTCAAGCAATACTGTTTCTCATTGCTTGTATTATTCTATTCCGCCAGTTCTCCTCGAATTTGGCTTGTTATTCCTAATCCTCTGTCGCCCTAATTGTAGGCGATTTACTTCATATTCGTCAAATGTTGAAATTACTTATCATCTTAATGCCTTATATAGAGGCGATCTAACAAACTCATTACATCCAATAAAGACCCATTATATCCCAATCTCGCCTCATCTCGAGACACTCAAAAATCTTAACTGATACTATGTTTGGCAGATTCTTCCCTGCTATCCCACGATTATTGTCCAGTCATATCAAAATTGTGACAAAGCATTTGAGGGTCTAAAGTAAAGGAAGGGCTGTATCTCAAGTTAGCATACATAGGTCATACCCCTTTTAGGGATATAGAAAGATAATATATTGAATTGAACTTAGGAAGGTCAGATGCTTATATATCCTGTAGGCATTAGCGTAGAATCAAAGTAATATTTAAGGACTATTTGTACTTTCCGTCTGGCCATTTGATTAAGGTTTATAAGCAGTAAATTGCAAGGCTTAATCTTTAACATGCCTCACAGGGTCAATCTCAAGGTCTTGAAGTAAACTAAAGCCCCTTTCTATAAATAATTTATGGCTAACCACAATCAGAGCAAATATATGTGCTACAAGTAATCATGACAATCTCTCAGTTTTTTGTCAGACAGGGGATAAAGATTCCATGGTTTGTATAGCGACCAAAATAACTATAATAGATGTGGGTGAAGAAGGCCATTACATCTCGCCTTAAATGATTTAGACCAAAAGATCTAGCATTGTCTAATTCAGGAGAAAATCAATTTTTAGTACATTTCATTCATACTCATGTCCTTTTAAATTAAATTATTTTTCACTGAAATTCCCCATATCAGGGGTATTGTTTTGTTCCTTTAGGACGTGGGAACACAAGGAAGAGTGAATCTACTTATTGTGAAGATAGATTACCCTACTATTCTAAAAATACCATTCTGAGGGCTTTACACGCATTTATATTTATCATGAAGTCATGACTTTCAGGGTCTGAAGTTTGCATTACCACTTAATAAAGTTTATCTCATAGTGCAACGGACAGGATACCGCTGGTACAGCCATCCAAAAACTTAGTATACTTGAATAGTGGTACTGCTAATACTCAAAATGTAATTGCTTAAATTGGAGCACATAACTCAAAAATTGGCACATGAAGTTCTTAAAATTAAAAACAAATCTTTGAGTCAGGAAATATTCTAATAAACCAAGGGAAAATGGTAAATGAAATTAAAGCAACAGCAGAAACTGTTAGGGATGGATGCCTATTATTTTATAAGTGCTGAATAAGAGAGGTACATTGATGCCCAATGATGTCTTTGCAATAGATTTTTAATAAATTTAAGCACTAGGGTGCTCATAATCTCTATTTAATCCAGCCTGGCTTGAGAGAAAATTATTAAAATTTTAAAAAAAATATGAGGTGCAACACTGCCTGGTGAGCTGGCAACAAATTGTTTGACATCTAGTGGGATGTACCTAAGGCCTGGGCAGGTAAGGGTGGTCCCATTCTTCTATTAGAAAGGGTTCAACATGCCTGCTCTATAGGGTTAGGCTCACCTTTACTATTGGCAAGCAGGGAAGTCAGGGTCAGTGATTCTGAGTTTGCAATTAAAACAGATGATTCATTTATGCTTAGTATTGTACTGTTTTTAATTTTAGATTTTAACTGGGGACTAGGCTCTTGGCTAATCAATAAGCTGAAATTCTCTACTGGAAAAGGCTTATGACCGCCTCCTTCTGGAATACCCCATGGATCTTCTCCACCAACTCCTTGGTGGTAATAGGGTACTAAGACAACCTTTGAGGTAGGCTGTCACCACCTCTTAACTACAAAATTGTAAGGAGAGTGTCTATAACTCTTGTTCCCAGTGTCACAGTGCGCGGTGCACCAGGCCAACGCCAGGGAACTAGCCATTAGTGCCAAAGTGGTTAGAGCCCAGCAGAGGGTTCTGGAGAAATAACAACTCAAGCATAAATGTACGAATTTTATAATAACAACCCCTATAGAAGTGATGCGGTGCACATATTGATTGGGGCTAAGTGACCCAAGTTATAGGAAACCTGGGTGGACAAAGGGTTCACGAGAGGAGAGCTGCATGGTACTTGAAATGGCCAGGGTAATGGAGCGCGAAATCTCCTCAAAGAGGTTTGCGCATAGGAGTGTTCAGAATATCATGAAATATCTTTTAAAAAGTAACATAAATGGAAAAGGCTTATTAGGGAAGTCAACCAACAGGGAATGTTGGTTGGGGAAAACGTATTTAAGCTCAGATGGGGAATTTGAGGTTATGTTGCAGTGGGCCCAAGCAGAAACTCACCAATAGAGCAATACTGCCATCTGAGTTAGTAGAATAGACCAAAACTGACTTCACTCAAGTTATTGATTGAAGTTGAATTTGACCTGAGCGCGTTATTTCATAGATGGAATGGGTTTCGAATCCCCATTCCTCGACTAACCAAACCAAACCATCCGCCTTTATTTGGTAGACAGTTTGTTTTAATGCTTGGCCCATCGTCAGGGGCTGGGCACTCAGCACCCTACTGAGACCAACCTGGGCATATTTTGCCCTTACCCAGCGCTGGTCTATAGTGTGCTTTAGGTCTGGGAGGCCCTGTACTTCACTTTTTGGTCCTCCAGGCGCCCAGCCTTTTCTTTGGGGTTGATCCCCAATATTATGTCATGTGTACATGACATTACCCTCTCCTCCCAACGGGGCTCAACCCCTCTCCAGGGGCTTGCACTAAGGAACCGTTCTTGTGGGAAGGGGCCAACTTCATGGCGGCGACGGTCAGTTTAGGTTGGGATCTGGAAGCCTGAGGAAAACGCTGGTGGAAGGCGTCAATCAGATTTTGGGCATGCACACAGTCACGATCTGGAACCCAACTGTTTTCTGCAGCGTCAAAGCCTTTCCAGGATACCAAAAATATGAGTCTACGTTTAATGTGGCGTGAGGCAATTATTACTTCCACCTCCTACTCTGGCGCCCCATCCATGATATAGGCCTCAGGAGTCTCTGGTAGGGGGCCCTTAAACAACGTCAGCTTGCTCTCATGAAAAGCAGAGAAGATCTGGAATGAGGGGGGGAGATATAGCTGGTATGAGGCATGGCCCACCTTTCTAGCAACGCGGTAGGGCCCGATCTCTTTGGTCCCAGCTTCTTACATGGCTGCTTGATTGGTATTTTATGAGCATCAAGCATCACGAGACCCCTTCCTTGTATGTTGGGACCCACTTGGCGCTTCCCATCAGCATTCTCCATATAATACCTGCATAGCCGCCTCCAAGCTTGGTGAAACCCCCTGGTGGACCTTCTTGATTTTTCTTGTCAAAGTCCATCACCGCTTCAACATTTAACCCATAGCTGGGCTCCATGTTAAAGGCGGGGTTAAATCCATGGCTGGTGAAAAATGGGGAACAGCTTATCAAGGAGTGCAAGGTATTGTTGTAGCTAAACTGGGCCATGAGAAGGTGAGAAGCCCAATCTGAATGCTCCGCGGCAGTGCAACACCGCAGGAACTGTTCCAAGCGTTGGTTCACTCGTTCAGTCTGCCCATCTGATTGGGGATGATAAGCAGTTGGACGGCAAGGGAGAATCTGAAGAGTCTTACATAACTCTTCCCAAAAGACAGAGGTAAACTGGGTCCCCAGTCATTGATGATCTCTTGGGAAACTCCATGGAGTGGAAAAACATGCATGACAAAAAGCGTGGCCATCTCAGCCGCAGTTATTGTAGTTCTGCAAGGAATAAAGTGGGAGAACTTTGTAAACTGGTCCACCACCACCATGATGGCATCGTAACCATCTGAGACAGGTAGTTCTGCAATAAAATCCAACGATAGGGAAGTCCAGGGCCCTTTAGCTTTCTGGACAGGTACCAACAACCCCGCTAAAGGTTGACGATTTGGCTTCATTTGGTTTCAGACTAAACATTCCTTGCAATACCGCCTCACCTGAGCAGGCAAGCCCTCCCAATTATATGTGCGCCAGATTAACTCTAAAGTCTTCGCCTTACCAGGATGACCAATGGTAAGTCCATCATGATGGTCCCGGATGATTTCCAGGCGAAGTGGGCCAGCAGGAACCCATAGGCGCCCCTGAAACCACACCATCTCATCCTTCATGTGATAGCCCCTGGAGAGATCCTCTTGATTCAACTTGCACTTAGCAAGTAACTTAGTATATTCCGCTGCCAGCGACTGAGAAGGGACTACCTTCCTGAACATACCATATTCCTCCGCGTTTTTCAGAGGTGCAAGTGCTGGACCGTTGGCCAGGGGAGAGGGTCGTTAAAGCATAAGTTTGCTTGGAGGAATCATCACCTGGGTGTTGTGAACTTCTACCTCCTTAGGATTGGGTTCTAAAGCTGGGTTGCGGCTCAAAGCATCCACTAATATATTATCCTTGCCCTTTATGAACTCATATGTGAATGCGAATTGGGCAAGGTTCCCATGTCACTGGGTCTGCCATGGGGCTAAGACATGAGGAGCGCGGTAGTACAGCAAGGCACGGTGGTCTGTACGTACCCAGAAAGGTTGGGATGAGCCATGCAAGTGGTGACGCCAATAAGTCAGAGCCACTACCACTGTTATTAACTCCTTATCATAAACGGCGTAATTCAACTCTGGTAAAGACATTTTCCTAGAAAATATCCCACCGGATGCTCTAACCCATCTTCACCTATGTGTAACAAGGTGGCCGCATTGGCGAAGTTGGAGGCATCAGTTGACACAATGAACCTCTTTGAAGGGTCGACATGGCGAACAACAGTCGTGGACAACAGGGTGCACTTCACTTATTGGAAAGCATCCTCTAAAGCGGGGGACCACTGAAGCACCTTGGCACCGCTAGCCTTGTATAGGGGAGCCGCCACCTCAGATAGATTTGGAGTGAACTTCTTGAGGATTGTGCACGTCCCCAAAAAGTTCCTTAATTCCTTAACTGAGGTGGGGGTAGGCCACTCACAAATCGCCTTCTCCTTGTCTGGATTTATCATGCGTCCCTGGTCAAACACGACGTTGCCCAGAAATGTGACCTAGGACTTAAAGAACTCGCACTTTGATTTTTCAATTTAAGGAAGGCTGCCTCTAACCGCTTCACAACTTGCTGAAGGTGAATTGCATGAGACTCCTGATCAGGGAAAAACACCAGGATATTATCCATGTAGGCGACCCCGCATACCCCTAACAGGTCCCCCAACGCTGCATCAATGCGGAGTTGAAAAATAGCAGGGGCATTCTTAAGTTTAAAGGGCATGACCCGAAACTGGAAGATCTCTTTTCTGGTATGGAATGCAGTCAACCACTCTTGTCCCTTTTTAATCCGGATCTGTTTGAATGCGTTGAGGCAATACAGCTTGGAGAAGACATTCGCCTTCTCCACATAGCGTGCAATCAGTGATTTTAAAGGGATGGGATGGAGGTCTGGTACAGTAACGTCGTTAAGGTTACCATAGTCTAAGCAGGGGCTTAAGTTACCATCAGACTTCTCCACAAAGAATAGGGGGAGCATATAAGGGAGATACGCTGAAAAATCGCACCCTTAGCTAACTGTTCTATTACTCACACATCCAACGCCTCCTCCTCCCGGACAGTTGAGGGGTAAATAGGGGAAGAGATACGCACCAGATCCACTGTGAGCTTGAAGTCACAATCAAAGTCAGAGTGCTCAGGGAGTGCGTTGGCAGATGCTGCATCAAAAGAGGATTCCAAAACCTCCAAGCAAGAAGGTATAGGAATTTCCACCGAGGGCTTCTGCATTGAGGCAAGTCAACATGGAAGACGGTGGGGCCAATGGGGTAATTTGCCTGGGGCGTTTTCTTCTGACAAAAGCACAATGAATGTGCGACCATTCTTCATGGAGAGGGACAAGGTATTCTCCTTCAGGTTAGTTCTAACGTCAAACTTCCATTACCACTCCACTCCCAAAATGATAGGGAACAAGAGGTTTTTGATTGCACTTAAGTGATCAGACAAGTGGTACTTACCAACCTGATAGTCCACTGTCCCAATGATCTTCAGAGTGGGAATACCTTGGGACGCCCCTCCTCTAACCACATCACCTGGAAAGTAACTCAGTCCAAGGTAGTCGGCTAAGTAATGGTCCATATAGTTTCCAGAGGCGCTAGTATCCACCAAAATAGTAGTGGCGAGCTTCCCTAAAGGAGAGGAGAGGGTGGCAGTCAATAGAAAATACCAGGAATGGTTTTATCTATGGAAGACAATGACAGCACTTCACCAAAAATTTCTTTTTCTGGATCAAGCATGTCAACAGAATTAGTTTTGGAATCAAAAAAGGGGGAGGGATATTTGGCCACTCTTATTACTGAGGCCACATATCATTCATGCCTTCTTCAGGTGCATATACTTGATTATTTTTTAAGCGCAGTGCCTTTTCCACTTCCTGAGTGCGCCTAATCAAGGTAGAGGTCAACCATGGGTTCTTAGGGGTATTTTGATATACCAGAATAGGGTCCTCATCCAGGCCATATGAACAAATAAATGGTTCAGAGGTAGAGAACAGGTTTCCATTATAAAGCGCGTTTTCTGATGTGAATGACCCTATCCTACAATCTGCAATGGAATGCCCAATGTTATCCAAGGCCAACACCCCCAGGCCCATCTGCGCCAATTCTGCTGGCATCTTCTGAACGCGCCAGTGAAGGGAAACTCGTCTCTTGGAGTGGAATTTAATTATTTTGTAAAAGTTGGGGAATCACAACTTTTGGACATCGAACCATCTGAATCCACCAGGTATAAACATGAAGGGTGGATACTTTCCGGTTGGAGGCAACCATAATAACGCCGAGTTGCTCCAACCTTTGGGAATAAAGAGGAAACAGCAGTGTGGCTAACGACAACCAGAGCTCACAGCTGAAGCCACTGTTTCCACTTCAGAAAAGTTCCACATGGAAAAGTTCAATCACATAAGAAATAAAGGTTGGTTGACTAATGTAAGGAGAGTGTCTATACTTCTCCTATTCCCAGCGTCACAGTGCGCGGTGCACCAGGCCAACGCCAGGGAACTAGCCATTAGTGCTAAAGTGGTTAGAGCCCAGCGAAGGGTGCTGGAGCAATAACCACTTAGGCATACAATTGTGAACTTTATAATAAAAACCCATATAAGGGCGACGCGGTGCACATATTGATTGGGGCTAAGTGACCCAAGTTATAGGAAACCTGGGTGGACAAAGGGTTCACGAGAGGAGAGCTGCATGGTACTTGAAATGGCCAGGGTAATGGAGCGCGAAACCTCCTCGAAGAGGTTTGCGCATAGGAGTGTTCAGAATATCATGAAATATTTTTTAAAAAGTAACATAAATGGAAAAGGTTTATTGGGGAAGTCAACCAACAGGGAATGTTGGTTGTGAAAAACGTATTTAAGCTCAGATGGGGAATTTGGGGTTATGTTGCAGTGGGCCCAAGCAGAAACTCACCAATAGAGCAATACTGCCATCTTAGTTAGTAGAATAGACCAAAACTGACTTCACTCAAGTTATTGATTAAAGTTGAATTTGATCTGAGCGCGTTATTTCATAGATGGAATGGGTTTCGAATCCCCATTCCTTGACTAACCAAACAAAAACCATCCGCCTTTATTTGGTAGATAGTTTGTTTTAATGCTTGGCCCATCGTCAGGGGCTGGGCACTCAGCACCCCACTAGGACCAACCTGGGCATATTTTGCCCTTACCCAGCGCTGGTCTATGGTGTGCTTCAGGCCTGGGAGGCCCTGTAGCTTCACCTTTTGGTCCTCCAGGCGCCCATCCTTATCTTTGGGGTTGAACCCACTATTATGTCATGTGTACATGACAAACATGGGCTAGATCGCCCTGGTTGGATAGGGGTGAGCAGCTTTTTTGGCTGCTTCTTGGTTCTGAAGGGATTTTCCTCACAGTTGAGATGCAGGGGAGCTCCACAGGACTTATATTAATCTACCATTTTTAGACATTGGATCACCAACGCCAGGAACTTAGGTGAGCTAAGTTCTTGTGCGTTTTCAGAAATTTGATTTTTAGATAGGTGGAAACCTTCTGGGAAGGGAGAGGAGCTTTGGGATGTTTTATAGAATGCCACTACCACCTCTTGACAATGTGCATAATCATGGGCACTGACCTAGCTGTACTTATAGGGAGGTAATCCCTCAGAGAAGCCAAGTACTGCGCCAAATGGTGGGATTTCCAGGATGCTAAAATTGTGTCAACTTATGCTTCCTCTAAATCTTCCACCATAATTGGCTCTGGCGTAGCAGGCTCTTACCCCTTAAAGGGGGCAATTGATAATTGTGGAAGATGTAATGCTATTTCCAATTGGCTGAGAGGGTCAACCAGAAAGTCCCATTCCTAAATATAGCTCCACCACTTGGGGTCCAGAGCATTTTTAGCAAACTTTATGGAGGTATTTCCATATACAAATGTCGCATATCCAACATGAATATAGAACCCAACCTGACTTTGTGGGCAGGAAGGCGCTTGTAATCTGCAAATTGCTTGTAGGAATCAATTAAATTTTCAATTTTTATCACAAGATTTATTTTTTTGGATGTGATGTATATGTTCTTCTGCAGCTGGCACTTCTGGGCGAAGGCAGGGGCCAATGAAAATATGAGGTGTTTTACCCCTCAATCAATTCATAAGGAGAAATGATGGTGGACAAGTGGGTGGCATCTTGTATGCAATACACGCCAGAGGTAAGTCATCAGTACGGGAATCCTGATTGGCAGAGGCATATCAACGAAGGTTGTGATCAAGGATCTGGTTGACCCTCTCCATCTGATTGTCAGAGGGGGTATTTGTGGTGGAACAGCACCGCTTGATTTTTAAAATGTATGAAGTGCAATAAAAAATGGGTAGTGAACTGGCCCCATTAACTTACCACCTTCTTAGGTAGGGCAAACATGAAAATTACATGGTGAACAAGGAGCAGGCTGTTCCTCAGAGAAGATTGCTAACAGACATGGAATAAATAGCAAAAACAGCAAAGTGGTCCTCAACCACCATAATCACCTTGAACCTATTAGAGCTGGAATACTCGACAATAAAGTCTACTGATACCAAGGTCCATGGGCCTTCTGACTGCTGCAGTGGATGGAAGAGACTAAATTTATCTGAACTATCAGAATTTGCCAAGCACACGTCACGCAATTTGTGATCCAAGCCAAAGTATCCCTAGAGATACCAGCCGTTTAAATGATAGCTTTACCAAATTGAGGCACTTCTTATTTCCTTAGTGCCTCACCTCTGTGGTATCATGGTGAGTGTAGATGACTTCCTCATAAAATTGGGATAAAATAAACAACAGACTTTAACAAAAACATTCCATGCTTATGTGAATATTAATTCTTCTTTTAGCTGGCAGGATAAAAGATCAAAATCAACTCCAGCCCCTCCAAGCAGGATTTCTGTTCAGCCTGTGCCTGAGAAATCAAGCACATCTGGGGTCCAATCCACCACAGAAATTGTGGGAGGAGCAATGGCTAATATTTGGCAGGAGGGACCACCGTGAAAGCTCCTTTGCTTCTTCCTTCGTAGATTTAGGCAGGTATTATGACTCAAAATATGGGAGAATGTTCAGGGCACCCTTCATGAAATTGTATCTAAAGTTGAAACTATAAAAATTGCAATATATCTTGGCCTGAAGCTATAAAAACTCTTGTGGCTTACTGAAAACATAGGGCTTAGTGGTCCTTTGGAGAACTACTCCCTAATGTGCTCCTTGAAGAAGGTACCATTAGTGTGTGAGCGACCACGCCACAGTAGCAAGATCCTTGTCATATATAACTCTTGACTGCTCCAAGGAGGAGAACTTGCACAAAAAGTAAGCGATAGTTTGTTCAACCCCATCATAATCCTGAAATATGACTCCCTCACCTTAGATGCAGAGGCATCACAGGCCAATATAAAAATACAGGGTAAATCATCATCCTTTTAAGAGCAGGAGCGCCACAGAAACTTCCTTGATGGGTTTATAATGAGAGTTGCAAGAATACGTCCATTTATAGGGGAACTTTTTTAGCTGTCAGGGGACAAAGAGGCGCATCCAGCTGAGAGAGTGCAAGAGAATTATTTTAAAAAGTTGATGATACTCTAGTAATTCCACAGCTGTTTTTGGGCGATAGCCGTGGGCAATGATAGGCTGGCATCTGGTTTATCAGGGGAATGTCGTACTCATTTTTTCAGGGCAAGGTTACCAAAGAAGGTGACTTTATTCGTGAAAACTAACAATTTTTAGGCTTTAGTACCTATCATCCTTCTGCAGAGAAGCCAACGCGCCTCAAAAATCTTTGCATGCTGCTCTTGAATAGAAGATGTACTAAGATATCATCAAAATAAGCCACTTCATAGGTAAAGCAAAGAAAGCACCAGAAAGTCATTAATCATATGCTGGAATGGTGCAGTCGCATTTTTAGTACTAGAAGGGCATTATGTGAAACTGAAAAATACTTTTTGGTATGTGTTGAATTCTTAGTTTACTTCAAATGGTCTGGTTCTTCTTCTTAGATAAATTGGAGCTTTGAGCGCCTATTGTAGGGAGACAAAAGACCAGATGGTGATATTGATTAAGAAATAAATTCCTTTGAATAATATTACAAGGCTGTGGGAATAACTTTCTGAGCAAATTAATTCAGTAAATTAAAAGCAAACACTTAATTGCACACCAAAGACTTGCTCTGATGTTTTCAGATTCCCCGCTGATTGTCCCAGCATGGGGCAGTGGCGAAACTCCCCCCTCCGTTTTCCATCCAACAGGAAAACGCGCTCAGACTGGCTTGCCCAGTCATTCTAAACCCTTGGGATGATTCGTTCCTCCTAAGGATCTTGATGCCCATCTCGCCTGAACCCAAGCAGTGCCCCGCTGCCCCCTGGTGCTCCCCTGGAGCAATATGCATTTCAGCCTTAGGGTCAAATATGGGAAATTCTTCCCCTACGACGACCAAGCCATTATCAAAATGGCTCAGGTGGTATGACACCAGCCTGTTTCATTGACTTCCTCCCCTATAAGGGGTACTTTGATCTTGACTTCCCCTGTGAAGCTGATGCAGCCACTGCGGCAATGGTGCTGCTAATATTCAATAATATTCCCCTTCCAACAACTCAGACCCAGATCCCAACAGACACTACCTTGGTGGTCCAGTTCGCTGGTTTGTCCACCCACCTCCCCCCCCAAAGTGCTCCACCAGGAGCTGATGGAAGGTTTGGCAGCCTACGGCGCCAGCCCCATCTTACAATTTGTGGTCCCAAATGGGGCCACACGCCTCTCTGAGCCTCGAGCATATGCCACAATCATCCCTGAATTTATGAAAATTTCTTTGGCAATTCCCCCCATGCCACCATCCCACATGCTCCCGACCATCCATTCTGAGCCCGCGTTGAGGGCGGATGGACGATTTGACCATCCTGTTTCAAGTTAGACCACTCAAAATGTAAATGCCCATACTCATAAACTTCCACTGATGCCAAAAGTTTGCCTGACGCCCACAAATCTGCTGCCCACCCCACACCAGCTCTGATATGGGGTACAATCCTACCTTCCACTCCTCTAATGCCTGATGCTGCAGCTGCACCTACAGCCACCAATCAGCATCCACCTTGCCCCAATGCCATAAATAATTCATCCAACCAAACATCAGAATATATCCTAGTTTGATCACATGCATCCGCAAAAGAATCAAAAAAACCCTAACTGTACGCTGATTCCCCCAATCCAATTCAACCAAAATCCATGGGAATTACTGGATGAATTTAATGAATCAGTTAACATCATTGAAGAACTGACGCTGCAAGTCAAGCAGCTCTGTTACGCAAAATGGGATGCAAAATTTCCGCCTCAGAAATATGTCCCACAACCTAATACCAAACCGTTCTACAGCGACCACCAGCTTGCAGTAGAAGCAGCCGCCACACCAGATTGCCATCTGCTTCACAAAGCTGCCTCCAAATCTGTGGCTGCACTTGCAGGAGGAATTCCACCTCCCATCATCCCCAAAAGTCTTACTGCACAAAGTAAGATCAACATGAAAACTTTACACAAAACTGTCACTGAAGCCATCCAGAACGTGGTAACAGTAGCATGGAATCCAAAAGCAAAAATAATTTAAACCAACATTGCCATGTTCGTTAAACTCCTAGACGCCCACCTCAAAGCTGAAGACGCTTTGGCCAAATACATCATTGACATTATGATGGCTGGCAACTATTTGGAAGTTCCAGTCATCAAGGATATTGAACCCCATACCGCCAATGCCCCCAAACCCTTACTATCTGCCTTAACATGCACCCTACTCTGGGATGAGATGGATGTGGCTGAAGATGAGCCCCCCGATCCCCCTCCCCATCCACCATGGAGGGATAGCAGTATTCGCTGCCCACCTGGTTGGATATTTTGTTAGGTATGATTCAATCAATCTATCCCATTTTGGGCGTTTCATTTGAATCATTTAATTTTTATTATGATTTTTAGTTTTAGTTCGCTAATGTCCATCCCCTGGTTGTCTTACCTCAGTTAAATTAAATATTATAAGGCTGTACTCTCCTGTCGTTTACTTGTACAATGGCTCACTGTCTTGATCTTTATGATTTAAAGCAATTCCTTAACCTAAAATAAAAAACATTAAACATTAATTATAAAAAGCTCATATATTAAACAATCAAAATATTAATGGACTATCAACTTTTTGTTTTATTTGTCTAAAAGCAGGAAAAATTTATAGGGTTTTATATTAACCGCACCTTACCCATGACACCTTTCCTCACATCGCCAATTGATCAGCAGATCACAATGAAGACTTCAGAGAGTCTACAAACTAGTAGGCTCTTTAGTAACTCAGCTCGGTCTTGTGGTCAGTGTTTTACTGACAATTAAAGAAGATAGCATTTCATCTGATGCGTCTAAAGATAGCTAAACCGTCGCTCCTCTCAAGTAATTGTATCACATACCAAGGTAGTTTATGCCACTATTTGTAATCGATTTGATTGAAAATTTGATCTTATTATAAACTAACTTTTATTCAAACCAACAAATCCCATGAAACCAGCTATTAAGTTGCTTATTATTAAGTCCAACTTAACCAACAAAGTCCTAAGCCTGTGTCATATAGTCAAATACTATCAAGTGAAACCTCTAGGCCGCAGGACCCACGCTTTAAATATTTATGATATCTTTAATCCACAATCACTGTTATCTTCCATATAATTATAATAAAACTAAGCATTGGCTAATATTTATAATTTCTTTATCAGAATACCCAACAATTGTTTAAGTCAACTACTCAACAATATGAATGACCTTAGGCTACTACTAGCCTCTGTTAACCAGATTTTATTGATGGCGTTCAAAATCTCAAGCTTAGAAATACCTTGGACTAGCAATCTCCTGGCTAATGGTTAATTCTAGGTGAAAATAGATGGGAATTGTACACCGTTGTACTATTAAAATGTATATAATCAACACAAGGCACAAAATAACATCAGCCTATCAAGTGAAACTATGAGGGAAACGATAATAATTTTTAGATTATCCACACCTTCTGAAGCATGTCATCGTAGCCACACCTTTAGGGCCTTGTATTCCTGTTTCATATTTGATAACAGTGGGCAATTAATATTAATTAGATCCACAATCATATGGAAGGCCAGATCATATTCAAAGTGAGGTGAAATGCAATTAATTTTATATTTCATAAAATGTTCTTTTTGTAACAACCAGGAATAAAAATTTGGTGAATTTCAGTGGAGGAGAAAGTTGTCATGATAAAACCCACAACTCTGGTAGGAGAGAAGGTATCAATGAGCGGTAACTAGCTACATAAATTGGGTTCTTAAAAGACTAAAGGTTAGGCTCCAGGTTGATATTCAACTGTTGACGGCGTCACCAACCTATCCCAAGAATAACTGGGTACAATGAATATAGCATCGCCATAAAACTGTCACAGAAACCATACTTATGCACGGAGAGGAGGACATGACGTCTCATCTAATAACAAGTCATAGGCTTAAAAGAGCCCAATACAGAAAATCTGAATCAAGATATACATCCAGATCCTGAGCAAAATTCAAGCTTTTAAATTTCCAGCCGCTCCTATATACACAAGAGACCTAAAAGAGGATTTATAGGATCCCATTTAAATTTTTCTGCAATAAAATGTAAGCATAATTTTGTTTATTTTCTACTTCATGGGACATAATGGTGGAAAGTGGTAAACACTGGAATAACAAGTGGACTAGCGTCAAGCAAAGGAACATTCGCTTTGATATTTGGCTGTTTAATCTCTACCTGTTATGCTGCAGAAGACACAGGCACTAACATATTCAGAACTATCAGTTACCCAGCGCTTCAAACTCAACAGAAGGGTTTCTTCTTTAGAACACATAAGTGCAGGGATGAAGGGGCGATAAGGGAAGGGGAAACAACAGCACAACCACACTTGTGACCTGTGCAAGATGGACATGTTGTAGGAAGAAATATAGACTGAATATTTTTATAATTGAAAAGTGGTTATGATATGAAGTTATATGAGTTTGAAGTTGCGCTTTACCGCTGCATGGAAGTTTTGAAACAAAGAAAGGGGTAACCTTCCATAAACCATCACACTTAAGGGTTGAACCTTATGCTCAAAATAAAAAGACCAAAGCATCACCCCACCTATACAGCAGGGTGGAGAAGGACAATGTTGAAAATGGCGCTTAGGCGTGATATCTTGATGATTTAGGTTCACACAAAAAGCAAAACCAGACACTCTTTGAAGACATCAATCTGAGTAAAAGTGAAACAGCCAAAAAACTAGTATCAGTAATAGGGTTTTTATTAATCAAAGTGATAATCATAACATAGTATCTGGTACTGCTGGTTGCTCCAGGGATATTTATATCAACTTACTAGTAGACTTAAATCTATCTACTGGGAAAAAAGACCCTCTTACATATGGCAGACTCAATTAAATATGTTCTTTCTGCCAGAGTTCTCATTGGTGCATTACATGCCTACTGAGCAGCTTTAAGATTAGTAACTACTGTCGTAAGATCCAAAATAGCCCAAGAAAGTGGATGAATAGGGCTTGAGGCATTTTAAAGATAAAATCAATATTCCAAAATAATATAAATATGCCTGAGTAAAAGAATTACAGGAGGCTGGTCATAGTAATTATAAAGAATCCTATTATTGACATTATTACTATGATGTAAGGGAAAATAGCATATTAGTGCTAAATTAAAATAGGAGTCAATTAACAGATAAAAGCCTTGGCTCCAGTGGTCTATAATCTAGGGAGCTAGAAATGCATTAACAGGGATTTAGGAATCTGATTAGCATATATCAATTAATGAACAACTTCATATAAAATATATGGGCCTCAAGCTGCAACGACTATTAAGAATAGATTAAATCTTTTATCTAAGTATTAGTTAAAAATTAAAAATTAAGCTAAATATAAACCAATAAATGGTCAAAATACAACATTTCCCCCCAATTAACCAAACATCATGTAAAACAGATGAGTAGGAGTTATTAAGTTATTGAGAGCTCTTGGCTGTAGATCCAGAAGGCAGATAATAATTCTTAAGAAACTTAGCATGTAATCAGTTGATAAGATAATCATAAGTGAATTCTTTTAGAGTGTAGGCTCTGTAGTAGTCATTTCTATAATCTTGGAGGGACCTTTCCAGATATGTTATAGCTTTCAAGTCTTCCAAACCATGGTTATCATAATACAAGACAAATTTCTCTAACTCAAAGTAGGTAAGTTCTGGTGGTTCTTGTTATTGTGGGCTCTTGCCTTAATTTTCTGAGCCAGAGCATTAGAATAGGCAGAGCTTTGTAGCTGAATAAATTTTGAGTAAGCTTTTCAATATATTCTTGGACCTCATGCTCTCTTCCTTAACACAGAAGTATAAAAGAGGAATAGTGCGAGATGCTTCTCATGTAATAACTCAAATGGAAAATGATCTGTAGCTGAGTGATAAGCAATATTATAACTGGACATGGCAGAAGACAAAAAGAGATTTAAGCTGGACGCTTTGTCAGTAACAAACTCACATAAACTATCCGCTAACATACGTTCACACATTCAATAGTGCCGTTGGTTCAGTGGACAGGGTGTATAAACACATCCTGTACCCATTAGCTCACTTATATTAGTGACCATTTGGGACATAAAGTTATTCCCATTGACTGACATAATAAACTATGGGTAACCGTGGCAATAAACTATATTCTCAAAAGAAACTTAGCGGTAGTCACTGCTCCAATGTCTTTAACTGCTTTGGCTTTCACCCATTTAGTGAAGTGATAGACGCCACAATTATATACTTGAATTGGCCACAGATATTGGACATGGGCCCCACAACATCAATAGAGACAGTCTACCAGTCATCTTTGGGCTTGAGTAATTAGTATGAAGTGGCCTTCTGATAAGGTGCTTTGGCTTGGCATTTTTGCAGTAAATGAGCTTCTAATAAATATCAAAAGGCATTGATTCCCAGTTATACTTTGACTTTAAACTGATCAAGCCTTTTCAAAATTACGATTACCCCATCACCTTGTGGGCCGTGATATATAAATCAGCACGCTCAGTGGGTCAGGGAAACACAGCGAATTGTTCATCAATGCTCTTATAAAGTTTTCCACCCTCAATTAACGTATTCTGTCTCAGCTTTTACAGTTTGCGTTGAAACTCTTCAGGTACAATTTTTTATTGCTGACTTACCATTATATCAGATAAATTATCAGCCTAATCATCCAGTAAGGCTTCAGTAGGCAAATTAGAGAGTCCACCCGCATTTTGATACTTCCCGTCAGGTCAGCGTTTAATTTTGAAGATGTAGGCTTTGTAATTAAAGCTCCTAATAGCCCGATCTTCTTTTGGGCTCATTAAGGTTTTGTAACCATCACAGAGAGGCATGGTCAATTGCCACAGTGAATTGTCTGCTGTGAACGTAAATCCAAAAGTGTTTACAAACATAAATTATTATTAAGCCTCTTTTACAGTAAAGATATAATTCAATTCATGTATACCTAGTTTCCGGTTACAATATGCAATGGGTTGTTCTACCCCTTTGGAATAAAGCTGGGATAGCACTACCCTTTGGCAGTGAGGGATGCGTCCATATGAATGACGAATGGCATATCAAAGTTGGGGTACATAAGTATGTGCATATATAGACACAGACTTATCTTGTCAAAAGCCAACTGGCATTCATCCTTTAAACAAACTCTACTCCATTCTTAAGGAGGTAATTAAAATGTTCACTTTTTGCTGAAGCTTCCCACAAACTGGCAGTAGTAGCTGACCATCCCAAGAAAACTTTGGCTGTCACGCTTGCTTCTTGGCCAGTTCATTCGTTTGATAGCTTCTATCTTCGCCAGTTGAGGCCACAGATCTTTTTTATCAACAATGAACCTCAGATATTCGTGTTGCTCTCAAAAGAAGCTACACTTTTGAAGTTTATTCTTAAGATCTACCTTGTTGAGCTGGTTGAAGATCTCTTCTAGATGTTGTAGAGGTTCTCTAAACGTTCTAGAAAAATGGCAATATCATTAAGATAAACTACAACATAGGAGATTTTTAAATTTCCCAATTTTCTAACCATAGCGCATTTGAAGGTCACAGGGGCAATACATAGACCTTATACCATCTGCATTGTAATAAACGGGATCTTAAGGCCCTATCTGCCACCTTGACATATGCAAGCCTATACTGGAAGTAATTCGCCTCAATACTATGAGTGTCAGGCTTATGTCAGCATGCAAATCCACATCTGAACATCCAACAGAACACGAATTCTGCCATATTCAGGGGTCCAGATATTGCTCACAGTGCATTATGATGATACACAAAAGTTCACTCCACTTTAGGCCGAGGTGAAGCAAAACTCCACGTTACTGGCCTCTGTCACCAATCAACTTCACTTGACCGCACAAGATCACTGCAACATCATCAAAGATCAGTTGTGTTGTGCAACTGCTCTCCATGGCACACTGGAACGCTGAAGGACTCTTCTAACCCTGGTTTATCATGTCCAAAGCCCCCACTTAACAAATTTAAACTATTATATCATAATGGCGCTAATTATAAGCGATATGGATTATATTGGATGGATATCAAAATAATGTAGAATCATAAGTGAGGGTAGGGAAACGCATCCTCACTTTATAAATAGTAGCCCTGCAAGATCTACGTGAGCTCTACCACTGCCTCCAAAGTTCAATCCTGGTAATTTCTTTAGGTAGGGGATCATTATGATGGTGTTGTTTTTGCACACCAATGCCCCATATCAAGATAGCAGATAGCAAAGGCGGACCATGGAGTTCCTGACTTATCATATTTCATGCATAGAGGTTTTCTGGGTTTAATCTCCTTTCCCATTTTTCACTTCCCTTCATTGTTGCAGTAGCGTCCCAGGTCGGCCCACCTTGAATAAAATTTAAAATTTAAGATCTACGCGAGTTATTATTAAATAATTGTGTCCAAGGCTTAACAAATGTGAGACTTCTGACCTACCTGTGCTAGTGGATTGAGGGAGCCTAACTCATTAAAATGTACCGGGAAACATAAATATTTATTTAAATTTTCAAAATTTATCAACACTCAAATTAAGTCAGGTTCAGAAAGTTGGATTATAAACATTGTCTTAGCGGATTTCCGAAGTCCCAACCTTATAAAATCCATTTATGATTATTAATCATTAAATTAACTCCTTGAAACTGGAATCCCAGCACGTCAAGCATGCCAAGTTGGGAAATCATTACCAGCCATTTTTTATAAAAGGTGTCTTTTACAAAGGGGAAGCTCAAAGGGGTTGACTAAAAATCCAAGATTCATAGAAAGCGTTGCCATTCCCCCTGGAGGTCTACAGATGGGATCAAGAGACCTCAACCGCCAGTAGTTCAACCGCCCACCTTTAAACTCCTCATCCCCCTTTCCATAAAGCTGGCGCAACAGAAAGGAAGATTCATGGTTTAGAACTAATGCTTAGGACATTCAACCCTATATAATCTTGCGAGCTTCCAGGTGCAAAACTCTCCATAAAAGATTGACTTAAGATCATGTAACAAATGGCGTCCCAAAGCCCAATCTTCCACCTAGGCATATACAAGCTTACGCTGTAAAAGTTTCCTCAATCCTCTGAGCGTCATGGTTGCATCAGCATGCAAATCTTCATCTTAATATCTAACAGAAATTAAATTCTGTCATATTTGGGATATATATATAGCTCACAGTGAGGTACAATGATACACAAAATTCGTTACACAATAGGCTGAGTTGTGGTGGAACTCCATGTCGCCAGCTCTTGTCACTTATCAGCTTCACTCAGCTACACAAGATCACTGCAACCTCATCACAGACCTGTTGTGTTGTGAAACTGCCCTCCATGGTAACTAGGACGTTAAAAGGCTTCTACTAACCCTGGTTATCATGATCAAGGTCCTCATATAACAAATCTTGACTTATACATTCATAATGGGCTAATTAATAAAGTTATCAGGCTCCATTTGGAAGGAGACCAAAATATATAGAATTTACAAGTGAGGGAAGGCAAACGCATCCTGCCTTGATAAATAGTAGCTCTAAAAAAGCTATGTGAATTAATAATAAATAAAGCATGTTTAGGGCTTGACAAATGATGGCGTTCTGACCTTCATCCCCTGATGGATTGAGGTAACCTAACTCATTAAAATCCACCGTGAAATATAAAGATTCATTAAAAAAATATCAAAATTGAATCAACTTGTCAATAAAGTCAAGTTCTGAAAGTTGGGTTTGTAACCGTCATTCTAGCATATTCCTAAGTCTTAACCTTAGGAAATCCATATATAATTACTTATCATTAATTCATGGTTCGATACAGACCCTGAGCAGCTGTCATCATGCACTTTTCCTGTTCCTTATTAGGTATTTCAATTTGTCAATAGCCAGAAATTAAAACTTTGGCCAAGAGTTATTGAGCACCGCCCAAGAAGTCTAGTGCATCTTTGATCCATGATAAAGGTAAAAAAACCTTTTCGGTAATATTGTTGAGCTTCCAGAAATCTATTGCCACATTGTTGGAACCACCTTTTATGATAATCAAATCTGGAGAAGACCAAAGAATCTTGGAGGGCACTAACATTTTTGGCTGTACCTGCTTTTTAATTTCAGCATTAATGACCTCATCTGCTTGCTTTGAGTGCCTTGTAGGATGAAGGCAAATGGGCGGATGATTTCTAGTATTAATTCGGTGCAACACATCATTTATACAACCCAAATCAAAATTGTTCTTCCAAAAGTCACACTATACTTATCAAAAAGAGATAAAGGTTGGTTCTTAACATTTTTGGTTAACATAACAGGTTTTTCCCATGGTACCAAAGAACAAACAAAGAGTTTAAGTATTACTGGTCAGAACCATTTCTTCAAAAGTAACAATGTTATAAATATTTTATACTTCCTCAACTTAGAGAATATGTATAAAAGCAACAAGTCGGGGTCGTTCTAGTTAAATAGGGTGTGTATATAGGCTTGCTAGTGATATCTGAATTTCTCCATGGTCAGGAAAGATAATCCTGGTGAGGGGACAGGTTTGAGATTAGAGCAGCAAAACAGCGCGAATGTTTCACTGTATGACCCTTGAGGAATTTCACGTTTAAATTTTAATCATTATAATTTGATGACCCTATGGAATAATTGAAATATAATTAGCCCGCATTGCAATGCCCTTAGTTTATCTAATTTGGGTACCCAACTTCTGAGTGCGCCCACATATCTATTGATACTCCAAAAAACTGTTTTTTATCCTTATATGCAAAGTTAACAATCTCCTGTTTATGATGCGCTGAGCCCCTCAGGTTTACAATTTGTAGTAAAGTTGAAGATGTTGTCCTAGTATCTCTTAAGTGTTAAAAACCAGTCTTAATTCCATAAGTCTCATAAAAGAGGTTCCAACAAGAAAGTCATGCCCTTGACTTGGTGAAACTATAGCTGGAGCTGATAAAACTAATAAAACAAACCTCAGCATTGCAATATATGCACCTAACAAAGTAATCATCTGAGGCCCCATAAAATCAAAATTTCTGCAATGGCTGATATACAACGGCAAACCATATTTCTTCACCAATTTAGCAAACACGATATTAGTTGGTTCCCCCAGTTGATGACAGCACTTACTTTGAGCATATTAAAAGTAATAATTATATATGTGCATTCAGCCACATGTGCATCAGCCATGTTGAACATGTCAGCATCCAGGGAATCTACTTGCCCGGTTTATGATTGTAGGTTGGAACATAACATTAAGTTATTACTTTTAAAGTAAAAAAGTATAACCTCCTGGAATCATCCATCTTGAGACTTTTACATGAGGTGACAGGAAGCTTATGCTGTTATAGCTGATGAACATATCGCTTCAATACTACTTCTGGCACTAACTCAACTTTGAATTCATTTAATGAATGGACGGTAACCACTACCACATCTTCCACAATCACTTGGTGTAATTCTGAAGGAGGAGCGTTTTTGCGGACAAGGGCTTAATGGAACGTGGTCCCATCATCTTTAACTTAAAATGGATTTTTTAGAAGGGGTGGAGGTAGAAAGTCCTAATTCTAATACACCAACTCTTTTCCTAAATCTTTCTTCTTTTCAAGGTTCACAGAATGCACCTTGAGTCTGAAATCAGAAACAGGTATCTATTGGAATGATGTCCCAAGTTTTAAAAAGCATACAAGTAACCTGAGCGATATTAGGACTAGGGAAATGAAGGCTGCAATGCTGAGATAATTTTATCTTTAAAATGATGACCTTATAAGAATAGAAACAGAGCTCTTGATGTCTTGGGTTAGGCGCCTAAAAAGTGGTGGCGTAGAGGCGGAGATAATTGATTATATTAGTAAGCATTCTCATTCTAAACAGGGAGTAGAACTTATTAACGAAATTTTTAGGGCATCCAGGCATAAGCAGTGCAATTAAGATCAAAGTTGTTTTATCCTTTGCTCCATATAAAACTTGAGCATAATAACTACCATTCAGCAAAAGATGTAATGGACTCATCCTTATTAAAAAAAGTTAAGGAACAACATCTTCTGCGCTGTGATCCACTCTGTTATTCTAAACTCTTTCACCAGAAGTTTTTTGGCATTAAAATAAGTCATTCTGGATTCTTGTAAATTAAGCGTTATCAATTCCTGACTTTTAGAGTCAAAGGATTCATTGATGTAGCCAGCTTAATAATTTATAGGCACCACTCATACTTAGTTCAATATTGCAGTCAATTTATGTACATTTCTTTTTCCATCAAATTTAGGAAAATGATCATATTAAATGGAATCTAGGCATCTAAATACACAAGGACATGGAGACTGCAAAAAAATTAGATAGAACTCCAAATTTATCAGTCAGAGAGGCAATCATCAAACAACTTTTTAATCGATGATATATTTGGGATAGAAGGCTCAATGAAACTTCATCATTCATTATAAAAATCTTCAATATTGAATGGTCTAAAATTTAGCACAACAAGAAGTAAGCTCAAGACATAATTTATTTATCACTTAGAAAAAAATTGATGTTGTTCCACCATAAAATGTTGTTCAAAAAGTTCAAGCTTATAATTGACAAAAGTTTGCTTTTTAATCCTGTAAGCATTACTTTTAGTTTACAGGTGATTATACTACTTAAATCAATTACAACTTGTCTTAATTGTGCCTTCCAATCTAGGGATGACAAAGCAACTGAATCCACTGATTTCACACACCTATGAAGCAGCGTTGAAGACGAACAGCATAGGCCAGAAGGCCCAGCTGCTCAACTAACCATATTGAGAAAAGGGACCATATATCCCAAACAGTGATTATCTCATGATGGTCCAAGATTTTCATCAAACTGGCAACAATAGTCATGCATTTTCCAAGTTCTCAAGTGAATTTAGAGTGCGCATTAACTTTGGCGTTGAAGAACATCTACAATATGAAGCAATTTATTAGGTTATCCCAGGACGCTTCCCATAAGCTGTAACCTTAACTGATAAAATCACGCAAGGAACCTTAGACCTCAGCTTTGCTACTTCTGAGGCCGCAGACGCTGCCATAGCTGCACCATTTGTAATTACCTACACTAAGATGAGAGTAGGCAAGGAGCCTGAGAAAATTACAGCCAATACTAAACCACATGCAATCATCTTTGGGGTGATGAAGACTTGAATGTGGTATTAGAAGGACCCCCAATCATTGAAAAGCGCACTATCTGAAGGCAGCTCTAACAAGCGGCATGAGCGCATAAAGAACTAGTTTATTTTGAAAAGTAGAAAAACCGCCTTTTGCCCCACCTGGCTACAGACAAGGCTGTAGCAATGATACACCTGAGCTTGGATTCCAAGGGCAACATTAAAACATTCTCACACAAATCATACATCTTAGACCCAAATGGGAACCTGTCTCGCCCTTTCTTAAGCCGCCCAGAAAGAGCCCGCCCATATTCATGATCTGAAACAAAGCAGGGCATAAAAAATGCCTGTAAAACTACATGGGAGGGAAAAAAGTTTATAAGAGTGTGAAGAAAGGTCAAAGGAATTACAATAGGACCTTTGTATATCAAATTTGATGGTTTCTAAAAAAATTCAATATATATAAATATCGATATACAGAAACCTGTTTCATTGTTATTTGTATGTTAGGACAATTTAACGGTACTTTGAAAAAATTGAAAATGGATACTATCAATATATAGAAGCTCAATATACAGATATCCTACTGTAGGTCATGGTGACGCATTATTAGCCTGCCTCTGGGTCACAGGATAACTATGAGGTGGTCCAATTGGTCTCCCCAAAGCAACGTAAAGAAGCGAAGATGGCCAGAAAGGCAGCGGATAAGACCAGGAAAAAGAAGTAGAAGGAAGAAAAGGAAGCAGTAGATCAGGAGGAAGCGGCTAAGCACAACATTGAGCAAAAACATGAGCAACTTTATAGTATAGTTTGCCCCTAAGACAGCTTAGCAGCCGCAAGATAATGAGAAGTGGTAATTTTAATCAGAAATGACAATGCACAATTACTACCTGTACACATTGGAGCCCACCCTTTCAAGTACTAGTCAACAAACCCGCCTCACAAGACAACATTTTCTCCACTCTCAACGGATGGAGGACAGTAGTGCTCACTGTATGGAGAACCAAAAATCGGAACTCTGGGTCACCTAAATGGCATTTAAGTACGCCACCAGCCCAAATCATCTACAAGGGTCCTATTACTAGGTCCAAATACAAGAAAGCCATCTCAGCTGCACAGGGCCAATCAAGCCTATGCAGTCATAGCAGGCGTGCTGGGCTCGCTAATGATTTAAACTCCCAATATAGCAGGACTCTCATCACTAAATCCCTGAATAAGAAACGAGGGCTCCTGCTAAACACAGTGACGTGCTTGCCTTGCAGGAGTGCAAGTGCACCACTGGAAAGGAGGAAGAGTGGTCCAGGCTCTTTTTTACTTTGCAAACATTATATTTAGTTTTTTGTGGATTTGTAGTGAAAGCATTAGCTGCCATCTCAGTCACCAATACTACTCTCATTTGGAAGTAAAAGTTCTAGACCTGGCCTTCAAATGGGGAACCAATCATATCAGGCCGCATCAGTTTATGCCCCTGTTGAAGCAGACAAAAGGGAAGAGCTTCTGAGCAACCTAATCTTTTGAACCTTCCAGAAAAAACGATTTACCTAAGGGGCTCAAATTGTTGGCTGAACGGAACTTGTGACAGGTGGACAAATTTCATGAACCCACCAATAGGATTGAGCCAATTGCAGCAATTAATTACAACAAAAGGCCTTTAGATGCCAAACCATTCTCAGAATCATATTTTCCAAATCTGACGCGGCCAAATGTTTTAGGTATCAACTATTTACCGCCATTAGACTGAATTGAATACTCATACCCATGTTATTGGAATCACAAGCTGAATATTTCACAACAATCGACCTACACCTATCAGACCATAGAATGGTGAAAATTAAATATAGTTGAAGAAAGAACTTCCCAAGGACCACCGCTGGAAAAGGATGTTTCCAAAAAACTGAATCTGTTCCAATTAGAAGATCAGACAAAAAATACATGAAGAAGAACTAGAAAAATGCACTGACTCTGAAATCCTATGACAGCAGTGGCAAATGTCAAAAAAGGAAATTCTATCCACCCCAGACCACACAGCCTCCCATCGCACAAGGAAAGAAATAGTTGAACTTTTTAAAGCTCAAAGAATATTAAACCATCTGTAAAGATACCCACCCCATAGTGTCTACTCACCACAGTGGGCTAGGATTAGGTGAAACAGACACTAATTGTCAAGAATCATAAACAACTACAAATGCACATAAAGTCCTCTAAGCAGGGGCCATATGGGCCGTTCAGGGGGTCAATCATCCAACTTTTTCTATCAGACTTACAAAACGAGATCCAAAAACGCCAGTCTCGCCAAACTCCAAACACGTAAAGGCCAAACCACTAGCGACCTAGAAGCAATAGCACACATCACCCACTCCTATTACTTGGAACTGTATAAGGCGGCCCAACAGAGGAATCTGCTAATAAATACTTCATCAATGTTGTGCCCAACCACGCTGAGCATTTAGCCAACCGTGATGACTACATAATGGAGGACGAGCTATCACAGGTTTTATGGAGACTCCCTACCAACAAGTCACCAGGACCAGACGGAATCCCCTATGAGTACTATAAAGCACACTATTAAGCATTAAAGAAGCCCATGCTTTCTCTCTTTAACTCAAGTCTGCAAGAGGGGAGGGTGATCCCAGGAGGCTTGGAAGCCTATACCATAGTGTTCCACAAAAAAGGGGATTATATCGACCCAAACAACTATTGCCCAATATCTCTAATCAACGCGACTATGAAGATAATGGGATAGATTATGGCTAAACGTCTCTCAGAAAAATCCAAGAAGTTTATTGCCCCACAACAGCATGGTTTGACCCCAGGGAAGATCATCTGGGATAACATCCACCAAGTAAAAAACACACTGGGAGTAGCTTTTAAGAGCTCGCTCTTTTTTTAGACCAATCCAAGTCATACAACAGGGTAGACTGGGAATACTTGGCGGCAATAATTCACAAACAGGGCTTCATCAAACCTTTTATCTCATGGATAGTGAACCATCGCTGTTGTCCACTTTCTCAGTCCTTGAGTCTGCATTAATTTTACCTCTGGTCACACCATAATGAGGCCTCTGTCAAGGGGAACCACTTAGCCCTATTTGTACAACGTCACAATTGACCCCTTCTCTTATAGTTGGCGGAGAAACAGTTATCTGGTATAGAGGGCAAGGGGAAAAACCACTTAAGGTTTTGTCCTTTGCGGATGACTGTGTGGTAGGGTTCTCCTCCAAGGCGGATTCCAAAAAGGTAGAGGAGTTAATCATCCCTTTATGAAAAGCCTTCCAGGGCAAACTAAAAAAAACCAAATCACAAGCTTTAAAACTATCAAATGCTAAGCGCCTAGTCCCTAAAAACAAGAGGACAAAAAGAAAAGTCATAAACACAAGCAAAGTGAGAATTTTAATAAATCCAGCTTTATTACACCACTTTTTCAGATGCCTTGGTCAAAGGAATTCATCAAACACCTAGGGATACTTATCACAAACGCGTGTATAGCAACTTAAGAGGTGGAAGAGAAGATTATTCGGGGGTATACAAAGGATAGTTCAAGTTGGAAGTTTAGGAAGACATCTCTGGCTGGAAAATGTCGCCTTGCCAATACTATGCTCTTCTCAAAAATTTGTACCCTGCATATGCTATTGCTTCAGAATTTTTTTTAAAAAACTCACATCAATTATACAACCCTGGTTCTTGGGCTCATGCTTCCCCCAGCCAGGATCACCACACTAAGGGGCCAACTTCTGAAGGTGGGATGGGGCTAATTGATCCTGAACGCAACACCAAAAACATATTCATGAAATGTATCAGTGCTGCAACCTCACATGAAGGGAGTAAGCCTCCATGGACATCTGCAGCAAGGACCCAATTATCCAGGAATCTGGCCCTCAGGAACCCAGGATCTACGATCACCCTATTCAACTACCTAGGTTCACGCCCAGAGTTAGTAGGTCCATGGGACGTGACTCCATAGGCCAAGGCGATGCTCTGTTATTTTTAAATATTAAAATCGCACCAAGGATAAACTTAAACACCAATAAATTCTCTGTGAGCAAAAATGGAAAACTCAATAACTTAATTGGCACACAGCGCCATCAGCCAATGCAAATTATGAGGGCCTGTGTATTCAGTTAATCCCAGAGCTGGATTTCTGGGAATACTTCACATACCTAAGTAGAGTAATACCATCTGGAGACTATTGAAAGAACCTCTACTTCACCCCAAGATTACAACCCTGCATTGAAGAGTTACTAAACATCTTTTTTCACAGAGGAGCGCTCAAACGCCATGCAAAGGCAGTGCACAGTGTGCAACAAAAAAGATTTGCTGCACCACAGGTAAGTTTTGTGTAAAACAACGGTAAGAGTATGGGAGGAAGCGGTGCGCCAGCACAGCTATGAACCACAAATCCCAACCATCTAGCCAAAGACTGGCTCATCCAGTACGAGTCAAGGCATTAAGACCTTAATTGCAACAAGGTGATTTTTTCTCTAGCGCTATGGGCGATCCATAGTAGCTGGGTCGCCACTACTGCAATCCCCCAAGGTTTGACCCAGCTAGTACTATGAATAAATCTCGCTTTTGTCTAAACAAAAACTTTGGCTACTGGCTATTTGGGGATGCCATTCCACTGAAGCAGCATTCTCAAATAGCGTCATGGGCCGCTTTACACAGTTCAAACTTTTTATGGTGCGCCAAGCATGTTTATGGAAAGCCCATTTACCCAAGGTAACTGAGGTCCCCCCAGCAGCGACCCACAGCAAGGTGCAATACCGAGTTTGTGCAACTAAAACTAAACCACTTCATTTGGTATTCACTTTAAAAAATATTCCAATTACTCGCCCATCCCATCCATCAAATGCGTCATCTCATTTGTGTACTCCCAATTAAAATAAAAATAAAAATTATAAATGACAGATGTGAGGATTGTCTTTATCTCCTTTTCTTGTGTCCTTGTAAGTGGACCAAAGTTTGCAATGAGGTAGTCTCTCCGTCAGAATCAACGAGGGAGCAACCAGTGTTACTCGAGTTCTGCATAAGTTGTCAAGGCAAAGTAGAGGGTCCTCCAAAGTAGCTATAAAGCAGAAATTTGGGAATACTTTATATTAACTCACTTAAACCTTAGCCAGGAGACTAACTATCTTTTGCTATATAGATGAGTAGGTGGACTAAATTTCCGCTGTACAATTGATGCAGCCATAAAAATTGTTCATGATTCAGGCTGAGTAACCAGAGAAATACCCTTAGTTATACTTGTAAAATTTACTTTTGATACAGGGTAGCAACTGTGCCCCCTGTAGTTAGAACCACTTATTGAAACTGGTCTTTGGCGTAGTATCTCAAAAATGTAGGTTCAAAAAACAGTGACACCAAAAACTGTTTTAAAACAGCAATCTGCATATAAATAATACAACCAAAAAGCCTTTTTTCATTTATAGGGCTTATATAAATTAAAGAGAGGAAAACTCCATTGCGTCTGGTACTGCTGGTTGCTCTAAGGATCTCTATACAATTCAATAGTAGACTTAAAACTAACTTTTAGGAAAAAAAGACTATATTCCAATTGGCTGGGTCACTCAGATATGCTCTCTTTACCGGAGTTCTCTAGTGGTGCCGTACATGGGTACTAAGCATCCTAAGTTTGGTAAACTACTGGCATAATATAAAGATTAGGGCAGGAAAGTGAAAGAATAGGGAATTAGGTATTTAAAATCTAAAATAAATGTGTTAGAATAATTAAAATATGCCAGAGGTATTCAGATTACTGGTGGCTGGCCATAGTAATTATGAAGAACATTATTACTAGTATTTTTATACTGATGAAAAGGTAAAATATCATAAGGATACTTAAATAAAGTGGGAGGCAATTATATGGTCAAAGCCATGGCGCCAGCTGTAATGCACTGGCTCCTTTCAATGAGCCAAAATAAATTAGGAGGCAGAAATAAGTCAAAGACCAAAGGGCGGAAAGGGTTTGTTAAAATTTAAGGGTTTCATGGATTGTTCATGACTGATAACCCCTAAATTTATAACTGCAACAGGTTTAGTATTGTGCAACTTTTTGCGTTGTCTAATAATATATAATTTATTGATAATAGTATGAAGACTATTATCCATATTTGAATAGATCACTAGGGTTAGGTCCAACACTTGACCAGTTTTCTTCCTAAAATACTTAAGATGTCCTCAATAGAAATTTGTTCCCTTATACCGCCTAACTTGATCCACGCTCAGATCCTCATTTACAGCTTCTCTATGGTGACACACAGCCAGCAGTAATCCCTGTCTTAGCTTAGCTTCTCTTCTCATGATCTTCAATCCTTACTCTTTACCCTAGATTCCAACTAAAGCACACAGCAAAAATTTCCTTTAAGAAGAATAAAATTAATAACTAATTCTTGTAATTAATTTGATAAATAATTTGATAGTTGTTTTTTTATTAAGTAAATTCTTATGGGAATTTATAGTGGTAATTTGGCACCAAACCCTCAGTTGGCACCTCTCAATGAAATGGCAGACATTTTTGTTGAATTACCTAACGTTATCTCACCAGCAAAGGTCTTCCCTATTCTGGATAGGATTCCATCATTGAACATCCTCAAGACCTAAAATGGAAAGAGTCAGAAAATGTGTCCCTAACACTTTCCTCTCAATCCCAGAAAACCAACCATATTTGGCAAGTGACCTGCTTAGGTAATGATAATTGTTACCCATTATAGCAGATCAAGAACTAACTGATCAATTCACTAGTTGTAGGTGGCATCACTCGCCTTGCAACTTGGTCCTTAAATTTTCAATTGGTTTGTGATAAAACCTGACTGATCCCGATTGATACACCTGATAGTTAATCATCAATCACCTATCAGATGCCCCCATTTCGTCAGCAACTCTGCCCGATGAGATCTTAACCCTTCACCTTTATCAATCCCTAATGGATCTGAACCAGATAAATTACCTAAAATCCCCAAACATTGTTAACCCAAATTTGGGGTCAACTAATATCCAAATCACTTCACTATAGAGAATTATTCCCTAGCAACCCATGGTAATCTAGACATCTGGAATTGTGGCAAAAATCCCAATACATCCTCCCTCTTGCCTAGATTTACAGCGAGAAAAGGATTGAGACAGGAGAATACTGCTTTGGACACTAGGTTAATTACTTCTTTAGTTCAAGTGGAGTACATTCAAATTAGTATAAAATGCTTCTTGGGATGACCTCTGGTATGCAGCTCTCTTCCTCTTCCTCCTCACTACCACATACTCAGAGAGCAGATCCCGTGACCTTCTGTTGTGCCAGGCTGATTGATTTACTCATGATGATATTGATCCCAGGATCCAGTTTTCCCCCTGTCAGGTCATATGACCTGCTATCATATTTAGGATTCTTATCCCGCATCCTCATTTTCCTGATTTTCTCCTTGTTCTCAACAGGAGAATCTTACCATCATTGGTTGTTTCACAGTGCAATTAAGAATGCTCATTTAAATTTGCCTTTGTCATTTTCTTTTAATAACCTCTTGGCTCATATCATTCTTAATTCTTCTTTAAAGAGCTTATCTCATTAATTTTTATAATAATTTTCCTAAAACTAGAGCTTAATTGATTTCAGATTACATAATGTAACTATCATATAAGTTAGACATCTCCTCTCTCGTCCAGCTCATATGTCAAATTTGGAGTCTTGACACCAACAACTGATTGATAGCATGTCTGATAAAAACCTTTAGCTTTTCCAGCTGATGAGCTAATCTGCACGCTGGAACCTCTTCTATGGTCCTCTCAGGACTCATACTCCCAGTCAAGTACCCATGGCCAGTCCTTCCATGGAATTACTGGAAACAGTATCTAACCCTAATGAAACCAGGTTAGCAATTATCTCAAATGACTTGTAAAACCCTTCCTCTGTCACCAATTCATTAGTTAGATGTGAAACTCTCCTGGTTTTGGTCCCATTTGCAGATTCTCCTACCATCATTGCGCAACCTCCTTAAGTAATGCCCTTCACCCTCAATTAGTTGTTCCTTTCCAGATTGGACTTGCTTATGGAGTTCCTTTTCCAACTCAGCCAGTATTACAAGCCATCTATTTTGTCAACTGAACTTGCCATTGGAAACAGCAAACATTTTGAGCTCCCCTATGCAGAACTGAGGGCCCAAGTAATCAAGTCTTTATTTACAGCTCAGAACCCCTCCAATCTTAAAACATTCTATATCAAGATGTTGCAGCCTATGCTCTTTGCTTTGCCAGCCAAGTTCTTTAAAGTAGGGTCATGAAGCTTCCAGCCTCTCTCAGCTTCCATCGTTTATTCTTCTTTCACTTACAAGAAGCTCATAGTTGTCATCTACAGGATGCCATTTTCCTCTTGAATGTCTATCTTGTTTCTGGTGCATCCCATAGGTATCTTCCTCTGATGGCTTTAATAGGGGACATGGTTCAGCAACCCCCATCTAGTATACCTTGCTCATTGCTGGCCCATAAGTCCATTGTTCTTGATGAAGCCCATTGCAAGCACTCAAGACCAACCTTATGACTCTGTACCATGGTGAAATTACTTAGGAATATTCGCCAACTCTCTCTTGTTATACTGTTGCTTCCCTTTCTGCTCCAGGGTATCGCATTTGGCTTCTTTTAACATCTTGATTTCCCTTCCCCTAGTCACTTTCTCACAGGGATCTGCATCCGCTCAATGATTTTGGTTTTGTGTAGGTCTAGCCCTCGCAGGCGTCCAATCTCAGATAGATTTTGATGGGTTATTCACTCCTGCTGCAATCCATCCTCCCTCCCCCCAGAGGCAACATAGGCTGAATCATCCCCAAATCGAGGATAACCAATAAAAAAATTATAAAAACATATCTTTTTTGATGCATTTTCTAATAATTAATTAATTTCACTAAATTTCTATCATTCTTTTATTTTTTTTCTTCCTTTTTCTATAAATTTGACCTTTTCTTAGCTCAGAAGTCCATCTTTTTATTTCTATTTCCCTGACCGGTTCCTAGGTATACTTAGGCCTACCAGTTTCTATGGTCAGAGGTCTTTTTTGGACTTAACCATATAGTTTGGTTCAGCGGTCCTTCTTATAGACTAAACCAAATCATTAGGAAATAACCAACATAATGGTTCAAAGTTCCCTTGAGAACTATTTTTTCTTTATTTTTTCACTGATCCACTGCTTTAAAGACTTAAAATGGACTCAATTTACTATCCTTCCATCCAAGAGTTTATTGATGGAATAGGCGTCCATCGCCATCTTAGAATGATCTCAAATGGACCTGACCACAATGCATCCAGCTTGTTTCTTCTCCTGAATCATGAATATTGTAATAGGCAACTCTTTCGCCTATTTGGTATTCTGATAAGGCAGGTCAATTCTTATCATCCATAATTTTTGCTCAAATCATTTTCTTTAAAAGTTGTATCAAATACTTGTGATTGCATTTCAATCAGAATTTTTGTCAATTAGTTCAGTTACTGTTTGGCACTCATCCCTGATGTTGGTTCCACCACCAAATAGAAAATGGCGGAAACACGGCCTTCCTTCCATATAGCAACTCAAACGGCATTTTTCCCATCACCATATGATGACTTATGTTGTAGGCGAATGTCACTGAACTAAGGTACTTCCACATTTGGAAGTTTTTCCTGTGATCAGCTTCCTCAGCGTTATGGCCAGCATTCAATTAAACTATTCTACCAGTCCAATCGTTTCCAACCAATATGGTACAGACATGACTCCTCAGATCCCTATTATTTTTATTTGATCGTGGAATCACATGTGACATGAAATTTGTTCCATTGCCGCTCAGCAGGACCTGCAGGCATCCATGTTGGTATACTACTTGATCTAAAAAAAACTTTGCAGCGCTGATACATCTACTTTTGGCAGGGCCTTCATCTTGACCCATCTCATCAGATGGCTGATTGCAACTATGATGTACTTGATTCCCCCAGTACTCATGGTTAGTGGTCCCATCACATCAATGGACACCATGTGCAAAACAAACCCAGGGCGGACCAGTCATTATCCACTCTTTTTCTTGTGCAGCTTGTTTAACTGACACTCCACACAACAAGCCAGATAGTGCACTATGTCATAGTTAAAGGACTCCCAGTAGTAATACTGCTGAATATTATTGGTCGTCTTCCATAGGTCTCCATGCCTAACAACCTTATGAAAGACATGAACGTTAGCCGCTCATTCAAATGACTTTGGGAATATTAATTGCTTACCATCAATTGTCTTGATAACTTGTCCATCCATAGTCTCAGTGTTTTACATTGCTTTCCAAAGTGCACCTTGGATTTCTCAAAGCTCGTTTACAATTTCTCCATTGATCATTCTCTGGAATAGCTCATCCGCTTGCTGGTATACCACCTTTGCCATTGGTAACCACAATAAATCATCTACATTCTAATTAAAAGCTCCAGCTCGGTGGACTATCTCATAATTGTATGCCTGTAGCTTTAGTGCCCATCAGGCCACTCATTCTTCTGCTTCTCTATATTGTGCAGCCAATGTAACGAGGAGTGGTCCATCACTAATTTGCAGTGTGTTTCATGGATATACGCCTGAAACTGTTTACAGGCATAAATGACTTCAAGGCATTCACGCACAGTTACAGTGTAATTCCTCTCAGCAGTTGATAGTGTCTGGCTCACATATGCCACCATATGTTAATCCCCAAGTACATCTACTTTGCTCAGTATGGCGCTGATTCTCGTTAACAAAGAATCAGTTTATATTTTAAGCTCTCAATTAAAATTTGGATGTTTCAAAATTGGAGCATCTATTAAATACTGGCATAATTCATAGAAGGATATCTGGGCATCTTCACTCCAGACGAATCTTTTTTCAGATCCTTTAGTAAATGGAAGAGGGGCTTGGCGATTCTTGCAAAATCATGAATAAATCTTCTATAATATCTGACTATTCCAAGGAATACTTGAATATCTCAAACATTCTTTGGTACAGCCATTTATTCTATGGCTTTGATCTTCTGGGCTTGCGGCTGAAGTCCATTAAAGTTGTTCACTAATCTCAGATATTCTAACTCTTTCTTGAAGAAGTGGCACTTCCTCAGCTTAATCTTTAGGTTGGCCGCGGATAAGTGCTTAAAAACTTCCTCCAAGTGGTGCAAGTGGTCAGTGAACGTCCTACTGAACACATTTATATCGTTTAAGTACACCAGGACGCATGACAACTTCAGGTCATTCATTATGGCGTCCATGGCCCTCTGGAACATTGCAGGCGCATTGCATAGATACTTGGTCATCCTCGTTGGTTGATAAAGCCCCTGCGCGGTGATAATCATGCATTTCTTCTTATATTCTCTTGGAAAATTAATTTGGCAACATCCCAATATTAGATCCATTCTGGAGAAATAATTTGCTTCTCCCAATTGATCTAGAGCATTGTTGATTTGTGTTAATAGGTATGAATCCTTCTTTGTAATCTTGTTCAGATTATGTTAATTGAACACCACCCAATTAGAGCTCTCCATCATCTTCATGATAAAGATAAGGCTTTCCCAGGGACTTGATGATGTAATTAGAAACCCATGCTTCACTAGTTTGCTAATTTCTTCCTCTACTACCTCTTTGGCCACCCTTGACTATCAAATCAGTCTCATTCTTATTAGCAAATTTTCCCTGATACTGACCTTGTGGATTACATCTCTTCCGCATCCCAAGATGTGGTCATCCTGTTTGAATACTTCCCAATACTTGTCAAATAGCTTAAGCACCTCCTCCTGCTGTCTGTCCATTAGATCAGCGAGTTGATCTTGATTGACAAATAGATTTATATTCTTGGTTACCCATGCCAGTAGTCCCATTTTATTGAGGGTCCCAAAATTGTGGGTTTTCCTCAATTCAGCAATCAGGATTAAATGACCAAATGTGATGATCTGATTCTTCTTAATATTCACTAGTTTTTCACTCAAACTCACCAGGAGAACTAGAATTTCTACATGGCCTGGCATATTTATTCCAGGAGCCACCCAAGGCTCTAATATGGACTTCTTCCAGGGGCTTCCGACCTCCCCATACAGTAGCTCTGGTATTTCAAATGTCAACCCCATGTCAACTGTTATCTGTGATCCTGGCGGTATGGTTCTTGCACCCTTAATCCTCGGCGGATTTCCCCAAATTTTCTAGGATTTCACTCAGAAGTTTTTGTCACTTTTGGCCAACTAGTTGGTATCAAATTGGGACAATGCCATTATTGTAGATTAGAATAATAAAATTTATTTTCTCTTAGTCAGTGGAGCTCCCATCTTTCTGATAAGCCAATGGTAACGTCTGACCTAATTTGGTCAATGTATTATCCTCAAAGTTACATTTATCTCTGCATTTTTGTAGAAACTCCGTCCCAAATAGAATATCATATTTTTGGTTGGCCAAAACTATTGCGGGAGCTGATACCACTAAGGATCCAAATTAAAGTGGAAGAGCTCTATACACTCCACATGAGATGGTGGTATTTGTTCTGGCTTTACCAAATTCTTTCTTGTGTTCTAGTTGGCGAGATTTTCATCCTCTTCACCAGCTTAGTTGAAACAATGTTGATGGGCGCTCCACTGTCAACTAAACCCTCACCCATACTTGATCAACTAGCATATCTATATATGTACACTTGGAGTATTGTAAAGTCATATTTACTGAGTGTATAGCAGCATTATTTGCCAAATCAAGAGTGTGATTTATTTGCGCAGATAGATCAGGAAACGATTCTTGATCATTCTAAGGGGGATTTACAGGTTTGCCTCATCTAATTTGACTTTGGTCAATTCTTTTGGATTATCTGCAGCTCAAACCTTGTTTGGCAGTTGTCACATGTACGGCTGAGAAACTTCCTAATTATTTCAGGGTTGATCTCCTTTGCTCCAGGTCTAGCTTATTGCATTGACATCTAAGTTGACAACTTGGTAAAGTTGATCCTGTACGGCTTTGTCCACCAACAGATCACTGATGTCAATTTCGTCATGCATAATATTGGGAGGAACTGGTTTTTCCACAGCCTAGGCTGTTCCCATCTAGGATGTGGGCCCTTTTCCCGATTCCTTTGTGGCATCAGAATCTTTTGCTTGGACCACATTGATCTGTTCTTTAGATTTCTTGCAGTGCACAGCACAATACTCTTTTCCTCCACATTGGCAACAGATTTTTTCCTTCTTATTGATCTGTTTAAAATCTTTAGGCTTATTTCCCAGCACTGTTTGGTTATTCAACTCCTTAGCACCCTCAGTCCCCTTTTTGGGATTTGAAATTCATACTGGATTTGATTTGAAATTCTATACAGTATATAAAAGGTATCTCCCAATATTTTCAAATGATTCACCATCTGAGAGATGGTAATCTCCATCGTGAAAACAAAAGACATCATTTGATGCAAATTGTGATAGGGCCAAAGGGCCACTTGCAGTGCAATCTGTGCATCAAAATTATCCTGCACTTTTCTCCAACCAAAACCTGTGATTCTTAGTAAAACAATCGGCAAAGTTACTAAGGATTCATCCTTCTGTAATTGAATGTCCATGAATTTTTGCTTGCACTTCAACATGCACGTAAGACTTCCAAAATTTCTTTATAATGGCCGCCTCAGCCTCTGTTTATGACCAGCTGGCCCCATCTAGATGGACATCGCTAGGTTCTGACAATTGGTATCCAGGCAACTCATCACTGTCGAAGCCTTTTGATGATTGCTGTAAAATCATTGTCATGTCAAATAATTGGAAAAAAAGAAGGGGCGTTATCCTGATGGAAATTAGGTAATTTCAGTGATGCTTTGAATTCCTCCAAATTTCTTTAGCCACTACTCTTGGTTTGGCTACTCAAATAGCTTGAGGAGTAATTACAGGAGTCATCTCTGAAATGGCTGTGAAAACGGGTGGCATATTCCTTGGGTTAGTCAACTTTCCAACTGGATTCTGTGGAGTTCTTTCTTTGGTATCATTTGCACATATGGTTCAAATTTGCATTTGTGAGTCTTCAACTCCTCAACTTGCTAAATTAGTCGATCTATATTTGCATTGAATGCCTGTTATCAAATGAAATTTCGCTTCACGCTCTGTTTCAAGAATAAGAAAATTTAAACTAAATTTCCTTCCTTTTTCTTCAATGACGTTACTTTTCTGAGTAACTCATTGGTAAAACTAGTGACATTATTGACCCCTTCCTTGATCTTGGATACTCTCAACTCCAAGAAGCAAATTTTTGATGATCCGCAGAATTCAAAGCATTCTGGTTGACAGTTGCTAACTTTGTCCAGAGTTTTCTTATTTTGCCCTTATATGACATCGTTTCCTAGTATCTTACTCAACTACAACCTCTGTAGTGAGAACCAATTGTTAAAATTTACAGACTTTTTGATTGGTCATGACTGATAACTCCTAAAGTTATAACTGCAACAGGTTTGGTGTTGTACAATCCTTTGCGTTGTCTAATAATATATATCTGATTGATACTAGTATGAAGACTATTATCCATAGTTGAATAGATCACTAGGGTTAGGTCCAACACTTGACCAGTATTCCTCCTCAAAATACTTAATATGTCCTCAATAGAAATTTGTTCCCTTATACTGACTAACTTGATCCACACTCAGATCCCCATTTACGACTTCTCTCTGGTGACACACAGTCACTAGTAATACATTTCTTAGCTCAGCTTCTCTTCTCTGGATCATCAATCCTTACTCTTTATCCTAAAGAGTCTCCAATTAAATCACACAGCAATTATTTCCTTTAAGAAGAATAAAATCAATAACTAACTTTAGTAATTATTTTGATAAATAATCTGATAATTGCTGTGGTAAAATCTGGTAATTGGTATTTTTTATAAGTGAATCCTTAGGGGAAACTATTTTGGGAATTCAGCGCCTAACCCTCAGTTGGCACCTCATCAATGAAATGGCAGCCAATGCTGCTAAATTACCTATCTTCGTCTCACCATTGACGTTCTTCCACATCCTGGCCAGGAAACTATCATCAGACATTCATGAGACCTAAAAATGGAAAGAATCAGAAAATGTATACCTAACTTTTTCCACTTGATCCCAGCAAACCAACCATATTCAGAGAGCGATATGCTTAGGTAATGGGACTTGTTACCCATTATGGCAAGTCTTGAACTAACTGATCAATTTGCTAGTTGCAGGCAGCATCACTCGCCTTGTAACTTGATCCTTAAATTTCCAATTGGTCAGTGATGAAACCCAACTGATTCCAATTGATACACCTGATAGTTAATCATCAATCAACTATCAAATGCCCCCATTTCGTCAGCAACTCTGCCCAATGAGATCTTAAGCATTCACCTGGATTGATCCCTGATGGATCCAAACTAGGCGAATTACCTAAAATCCCCAATTATTGTTACCCCAAATTGGATTCAACCAATATCCAGTTCTCTTTGCTATAGGGATATATCCCCTAGCGACCACTTGTAATCTAGTTGGCTGGAAATATGGGCAAAAATCCCAACAGGGTTCCTGAGATCATTCTTCTGGTGCGTGTGCTACTGAAGCTGTGTATTAACACCTCTTGGAGGACAGTTGCATTATGCTTACCCCAAGCAACATGCCCTAACTCCAAGACATGATATATAGGGAGGCAACAGCCCACCTAAACTAACTCTCAAAGTCTATCTTCTGTTTGTGAATGCCAAACATGGCCACTGTTAGTCTATATATTCCAATGGGAACCTTAAAAGTCAATAATAAGATAAATAAGGCTTTAAGTTAGCTGCTTTATTGTGTATAATAGGAGGGTCAATAGGAAATGATACTAAAGAATTATTAGTTCTCAAGTCCCTTCTATAGCTCTCAGCTGCAAGCATAGATCAAGCTCATCCATCATGCCTGACACTCTGTCCTTTAAAACATTCTCTAACTAAACTCCCATCATCCTAGGCCCAATGGAATTTCCTGCTGGCTGAACCACACCCATTACATGGTGCAGTTCTGAAACAGTCTAACTTAAACCTAAAGTTCACCCATTTCACCATCGCCTTGTTTGATCCCATCCTGAAGAAACTCCCGACCATTTTGCCTCAGTCTCGACCCCATCGTGTGACCTAGCCAGAACCAACACTCTCTCACCTCCTTCTCCATCCACACCAACTTGTATTAGCTTATTAAAGATTAGGGCAATGTGATATTGAGGGGAAAACCTCAACTATCACACTGGTGGTTTATATTGAAGGGGAACCAGAAATGTATTGAGGGGCTTTATAAATTTGGTCAAAGTAGATCAACAAGTGATTAACTATATATAAAAACGTGGCCCTCACACCACATTAATTACTTAGAATGGATTAAATCCTCTATCTAAGAATTTGTTGATATAAAATTAAGCTAATTATAAACTGATAATGCCAAGATAATTACAATAAACAACGAATCAAGTTGCTCAATCATGTCATGTAGCTTGCTAGTATAATTAAGACTGTACTGTCACTCAGTATGAGTTAAAGCCCGAAAAAAATTAGAATACTGCTTGTACAGCCACCCATAAATTTAGGTGTAACAAGAATAGGGACACTGCCAATGCTCTCCAGGTAATTGCAATAATTATAGCACATAATTGAAAATTGGCACTGAAGTTTTTAATTCAATAATCAAATCTATGTATCATTTCATTGTATAATAAATACTTGAAAAGAAAAAAAGAAAATAGAGTGACAGCAGAATCTTCTAAGGGCTTCTGCCTAATAATTTCTGAGTGGGGAATAAGAAAAGGGTGCATTAATGCCCACAAATGCCTTTGCAATAGATGTAAATGAGTTAGTACACAAGGTGTTTCTGACGCCGATTTGTATCTGACCTGGGTGGTCAGATTATTATCAAAAATTTCACAAAACGTTTTTTGTGGTTCAAACGCCTGGCAAACTGGCAACAAATTTTTCAACATCCAGCGGGTTATATCCTAGGCCAGGGCAGATAAGGGTGATCTTATTCTGAATGAATGGGTTCTTCATGCCTAGTCCTATTGTGGCAGACTCACCTTCACTAATGGCAAGGAGGGAAGTTAGGTGGGAAAATTTGAGTTTACAACGGATTCAAAAGATTCATTTATGCTTAATATCGTCTCATTTTAAATAAAATATCATGAACTAGGGGACAAGGCCTTTTGTACAATTGGGAAGCTGCAACCTCCCTGCTGGTGATAGATTCTAAACCACCACTTCCTCCTTTAACTCACCTGGATATTCTCCAACAGATCCTTGGTGGTGGGAAGAAAGATCCTGAGATACCCTTGAGGGGTAGGCTGTCACCCATCTCTCATCTCCATGGTCTAGATATCCTGGTTAACGAAGGAGTGAGAAGCCTTTTTGACCCCTTCTTGATTCTTAGGAGATATTATCCCTGTTGAAACGCAAGGGGTGTTCCACAGGAATTACAGACACTGCAGCCAATTCTTTATCTAATGGCCCATGCAAGCTCCAACATGCTAATTTTCTGGAAAAGTTAACCAAAGGTTTTCATGTCCCTCAAACTTTTTCAGTAGGATACAACCAACCTTAGCGCCAGAGGCGTCACATATCACAATGAAAGGATGAATTTCATCATCATGATGAAGAACAAGAGTGGTGAAAAAACTTCCTTTATTGCTTTAAATGCATGTTGACATTTAGGATACCAAATAAGTAAGCCGTGTTAGCTAAACTGATATTGAAGGGGAGAGTCAATTTTTATATGATGGTGAGAACTTTTTAAGAGAAGTGACATATTATATTAAGTTATTCAGTTACCTCTGCATTATTTGAGTGGGTAAGAAGGATAACTTAGAGTTTTTAAGGACCAATGATCTGACTGCCTTTTAAGGATTAAATTAATTAGAAACTGATCTTCATACTTTTAATACTTACATTTGGATGGTTTAAAAACTAGTCCCTCTTTGTGTAGTGATGCAGAAACCACCACCAAATCCTTCCTTTGATGTTTGGCGTTATCTGAGAGGTTTAATATGTCATCCACATAGGCGCTTATACAGGAGAGCCTGAGATCCCCCATGACGACATCAATTTAGTGCTGGAAATCAGCTTGTGAATTCTTAAACTGAAGGGCATAACCTTGAACTAATATACCATATCCGTTGTGAATTGCCATCAGCAATTTTTGTCCATAATTGACCCACTCTTGGTAGAAAGCGTTCACCAAGTCAAGCTTAATGAAAACTTTGGATTTTGAGATTGCTTTGGAAATTGAGGCCTAACAGGTTAGATGATATGGTTCAGGGACTGTCAAATTATATATATGGTATTGATCCATAAATTAATTAAGCCACCTTCAGGCTTCTGCTCAAAAACTATTGAAAAGTTCTAAAGGTTTCCTTGATCATCCGCTCCTTCCTTGCCATATCCATAATCCTGATTTTACCACATGTCTTCCTCAACTGTTAGATAGGGACGAGTGACTTTGATAAGGTCAACACTTAGCTATAAACCCAAAATAAAGATATGAGTGACTTAGCAGATTGTTTGTAAATCCAAATAATACTGACTTGAATAGTATAAGGATAGGAAAAATTTAGGTAACTCAGGGACAGTGTCCATAAATATTATTATCTTTTGCTACCATTACATTGCCTGTTGCTACAGTGAAAAGGGAGGGAAATTTTACCTAAATAATATTTGAAGGTGAAGATAACGTGTTCCGTTCTAAGTAAATACTCAGAGACTGGTTCCACTAACATCCTACCCCCAAAATTACCAGATATAACAGCTCTTAATTTGCCACAAATTTTAACATAGATTTATAAACACAGTCATTAAACTGAAGTAGTTTATAAAAGGAATTATGAGCATGAGAATATAAGACGCAGCATGAAGTTGAACCTGGGATAACCTCATGATACAAAACTTGTACAGCCTTCAGTGTCAAAGTAGTTTATGCGGCTCTGGTGTCCCTTAGGGCAATTACTATTATCTTACGCAATCCTAAGGAATTAAAATAGAAAACAAGGAATCAACACAGTCAAATTATTCAACTCATTGAATGAAAAAAAGGTAAGGGCCGGATTTCTTACCTTTGACATTCTTCCAAACTTTAGTGTATCTGTTGATGAACTTGGTGGGCATAGCTGCACTCAAGCATAAGATAAAAGACCGGCTTCAGTATCTTCAGAATTTTATAAGTGGTGAACAAAAAATTCTCATTTACTGGGCCTATATTACGCTGTTCTTCCACCTGATAAATTATTAAGATGTGAAAGGATGTGATGGCTGGATCATCAGAGTCTACAGTTATTGCTACTATTCTTAAGTTCTATTTGAAACATTGTTATTGGGAAAAATTCCTCAAAATGAAACCGTCCTAAATGGCCAATTTTAGAATTTCCGCACCCTGAGAGAGGGTAAAGTTTTCCTCTGAGTTGTACCCTAGTTCAGTATTGTGAGTGACTGACCCCATAATCTTATACTCTGTCATACAATATTTATTTATATAGACCAATTGCGCAATAGTCAATAAAGCGGTGTCCATCGCCCCTCAAATGTACTACTACTATTCACGCTGCTTCATCACTGCTGTCAAATTTTTAACACACAATTAAGTTTTACCATGAGGAGAATTGGTGAATTTTAACCACTGAAATCCTACAGCTAAGCGAGGTAAACAAGGGGATTGTAGGTTGTGCAGCACAATCTAATAAAACATGCTTTTTGACTTTTATAAAGAGTATTCCTTAGCCAAAAGGTAAGGGCGCCCATTGGAGAAAATAAATTTTAATTTGGTGGTAGATTGATATAAAGTTAGGTAATCTTAAACTAGCAATCACACCGCTGTACTTGTGGGTTAAGTTATACTGTCAAGATCCCAGATTTTTAATGATAGATTGGCTTTCATTGCGGTAATCCAGGAACCAAAATGGCATCCAAAGCTACAAGGACCCTCAGGGTAATGGGGAAAAACAGGTGTTCTGAAGAAAAAGTTTGAGGAGACTTAATCAAGGAAACTGATTATCATTGTCTGTTAATTGTAGCAATATTAAACAAAAATGGATTATTTTACAGGATTTAGTGTTAAAAACAGAAAAGTACAGATATTTTAATAATCCTCAAAATAAAGGTTGTTGGTTTATATAAAAAGAGGTGTAAGATAAGCAGGGGCATTGGTAACCATCTTTTGGAATCATGCCTATACTTTTCCCAAGATAATTGTTTTTTAAATCAAATAAGTGACTTTAATTTTATTTAATTGCAATATTATGATAAGATTAGAATTTGTTGATACTATTGACACATGTCTGGAGCTCCTTACGTCATACTTTAACCATATACAAAACTCTTTGTTGGAAGGTTTTCACCTGGGCTTATTCCAGATACCAATTTTTTAATCACAGTTGCACCTCTTAGCGTTTTATGCTTAGAAGAAGTTTTCTTTTTGGCACTTGTATTCAAATACTTCCAAATTCTTGGTATATCATTTGGATTCTTTGAGTGATATAGTTCAGATATTTCATAAACAATTACTGTTTTGGCTCTGAAGAGTGACTTTGGGGTGGGGGACAAGACAGGTTGGCCGCTGCTACCTATTTCTCATCCATGGTATGCCCTAAATCAATTATTTGGGTAAGCATAAATGCCTTTTGATTGGAGCTCTTTTTAGATAAAGGGGTGCAAGCCCTATACAGCTCTATAGTTGACGCCTGGACCTTACAGAATCAATTCATATTCATCTTACTGTTTTATCAAAGAAAATTTCCTCAAGGGCATATTGTCAGATATATCTTCTCCCAGTCTTATCATAGCTAATTCAGCGGTATCAGGAGATTATTTGGTATGGACTGAATACTGGATGGTAATATGGGTCTTTACCATTAACAGCTTTAAAATGAGGAATGCTGTTGATTCGATGATATCTGACCCTGTAATCCATTAGGGCACTGGGAAGGTATTAGTTTATCTTGAACTCTCAGAATAGGCCATTTATATGATACAAAATTCAAGTTCGTTATGTCCTTACACCGCTCCATTGATATTGAGATGGTAAAGGGAAGCAAAATCTTGATAGGTCCTGATCAAGAATTTTACTTAATCACCACTTAAGATATGTAATATTTTCAAATACCATGACTGTAAAACTATCTGGTCTACCATAATGCGTAAAGGCCTGCTTAAGCAAGAAGGAGATGGTAGCCTTGGTGTTTACAGTATCTCTTTAAGCAACTTTGACACAAGTATAAAATATCTCAGAAAGGATAGTGTAGTAATGGCTAAGATTGATATTGGTATTAGTCTATTAAAATTACTACTGACATTTGCAAATGCTGAGGTTATACCTAATACTTGATGCTAGTATATAGGGTTGGAAGAGTCATTTTTGATGCACACAGGGAAAGAATCAATGACATTTTTAAATAATTTAATTGTAATTTTAAGTGGCATCAATCCTTTAATAAGTGATAGGTCTTTAAAATGTGACATGGCCAACGGTAGAATGCTCTTACATTATATTTGGTTTTAGGCTGAAGGACGTAAATAATATATACATGATGTTTCACCTTTTAAATATATCATACCTTCTTCCTATATCAGTTTATATTCATCTATTCCAGCTTGTCATGTATTATGGGAAATTCTTTACTTTACGTCTAAGGTCTTCCAATAACACATCACTATAATCTTAAGAGGTGGGTAAGTCCATTATTGGAATAAGTAAGGTCTTTGGTTTGATAATTAGCCACTGTTTGATGGATTCAAAATGTTATTTTTATATTGTGTCTACCTACTGAAAAAGTCATCTATTGTGATCCATCATTTGCGGCAGCCATTTAGGAGATAAATGGTCAATAATAAATGTAAATTTCTTCCCATATATGAGTAATTGGAATTACTTGATACTAAAAAAGCTGCCAAATATTCTCGCTTTGTAGCACTGCAAATTTTAAAGCCTTGTTTATAGTCTTAATGGAGAAGCAATATATGATTAATTTGAAATAATTTGAATTGTTCTAAAAAATTACTCACAATATCTCTAACATTTATGAACAGTAAAATGGTTTGTAAGAATTGGATTTAACAAAACAGAAACCATCGTGAGAGCATTTCAAAGTGAATTATAGGCTTGTTATTGTGATGTAACCTGGTAAAAAAGTCTCCTCTATTGAATAAGAAGGCCAAGGGTTAAAACCTGAGCAAAAGAGGAATTAGTGTCTAGAATAACTTATCTACCTAAAAATAAAAATGTGTCAAGTATAGGGTACTTTTTTGAGAAAAGTTCTAAATAGCTACAACTAATAGCGTTCTAGTAATATTAGTCCTTGGGTAACCATAAGGCCCAAAATTCCATTTCTTTTAAAAAAATATATTTTTAAAATTTAAATTCAAAAGAGGCCATTCTTAACTGTAAACAATTTCAAGAAATGTTCAAAGTCTTCATCAAAAATGTGGGAGATAAACTGTACCATCATCTAAATATATCACTATGCAGACATCTTGGTGCCCTCATCTATTCATCCATTACCCATTGATAGATCTCAGGGAGAATACATATACATTTTGGAATTCTCTCAGTTACGTAACTTTTTATTGGATATCAGTGCACATTTTTTCTCTATCCTTAGAGTAAGATCAGTCTTCCAATAGCGAATAGTGAGGTCTATGGCCAAGTTAAATTAAGATTATGCTAAGGTTAAAAGAGAGTCATCAATCTAAAGAAGGAGATATCTGTTCT